>JABGLY010001627.1:0-10406 GCA_013623525.1 Fusarium dimerum | reverse complement strand
GCCATTCTATCATCGGTGTTGGAGAGGAATACGATGGAGGTACCGTATACCGCGGTGTCAACTCAGCCCGCTCGCCAAACTCTGTGCCCTGGACCCAGTGGTACACCAACCCGTCCGTCGAACCCAAGGTCCAGCGCTCAAACATGCCCATCCAAGCTTACCCCTGGACGCTACTAAACACCACAAAAGGTTGGAGTCAAGGGTTTAGCTCGGCTGGCACCTACGACAGTCACTTGCTTCAGTTCAGCATCAGCGGCGTCACCTCAAGCGACGACTTGCGTGTGGAGCTAGACGGTAAAGATTTGGGCTGGGAGGTGAACACGGCAGTTGGACTGGACCGTTGGATCTACAATATGAAGTTTAATGATTCACTGTCACCCGGCAGACACGAGATCAAGTTCACTCTTTTGAACGAGGAGGCGCAAGGTACTGCTCAGCTTTGCAATCTGGAGATCTTAGAGTATGGCGACAGCGAGACTGAGTAAGTTTAGACTGGCTTTCCTCCAAAATATAGAATAACAACGTGACAGATTCGAATTCGATCGGGACTACCATGGAATATATCCTACGTAGGTTTTCACACAGCATAGGTTCTTATATGGACTAACAACGGGACCTTTACCAGATATTCTGCTTCTAATTCAACAACGTATCGCCCAACAAACGACCTTTGTCTCATGCGCACGATGCACTCAGTCGACTTTTGCGATGCTTGTATCGAAGGTTTATGGCTATCCCTCCTTCGTCCACTCTCCGTTGTTGAGGATATCATCAAAACACCCCTGGAAGACGGATCGACAAACATCACGCTCAGCCTTCTTCCGCTTGGCGAGTTCCGAGACAGTCCAAGGACAGGAGAAGGATATAAGGTCACATGGTATGGCTCCGATGGTAAAACAGTGCTACCAGAGTGGGCGAATCTTACTACGGCTCTTCTTGATGAGGATGTCAAGGCTGGGTCGGTTGAGGTCACCTTCTGGACGGAACAAGTCAGGGTCGACAAGGATGGTATCCTGACACACAGAGAGGAATTTACCATTGAGTAGTTCGAAGCAGTTCAACTGGTAAGAGTCTTAATGGCCATACTGCAAGACATGTTTTTTGATTCTCAGCAGCGTAGATCTGTATGGCTTATGAGGGCATCACCAAAGAAACAGTGTGCAATATTGTCCTTCGAAACCGATAGGAATACAGCATATTTTTTTTTTTTATTTTTTGTCGCCTCTCTTGATCTCCCTAGTCATCACCGGCAGTGTTAATCTGCTTGCCCAACTATACCCTAACGCGGCTTTCAACGGGATCACAGCATTGAACTTGAGCACCGCGACCAATTTCACCTTGCACCGTCGAGCCATCTTAAAAATCATCGGTGTGCTGTAAAATCCACTAACAATGGGTTACTGCTTGTCAGTGCATTTTATAGTAAAGAACGATTGGAGCAAAGATAATAAATTTTCCATTCAGATGAACATCCTTCGCCTAACAAAAGACAAAAGTGTGTATTCTTTCATTCAGCGCGTGCTTCAGCTTTATAGCACTGAAGGGAGCTGAGAAATCTCAGGAACAAAGATATCCCGACAGGATCACCCCTTCTAGTGCCTAGTGGTGCCGTTCTGCGTCACTTTGACATTCATTCCCTTTGCATTTATTCCCAATATTGTTCTGCAGAGAAGAGTATGGCTGACATAAAAGCACATTCTGAAAGAAGCCTGGCGGTAAGACACTCTCTCGACCATGTACGGATGTGACGGCGAGGTTAACTATATAAAGTGCGATTATTGTCGGAGCAAAAAGCTCAAGGTAAGACGGACCCCAAGATCCTCTAAGAACAAATAGTGACAAGGAAAAAAAGTGCTCCAAGGATAAGCCAGCATGCATTGCTTGCATCCGAAACGCCAGGCCATGTCATTACAGTGGGAAGATTCATAGATCCCCCCTTACGCGA
This sequence comes from Fusarium dimerum, assembly GCA_013623525.1. Lineage (NCBI taxonomy): Eukaryota > Fungi > Ascomycota > Sordariomycetes > Hypocreales > Nectriaceae > Fusarium > Fusarium dimerum. Next base: position 8,461 of record JABGLY010001627.1, on the reverse strand, counting down.
GCGTAATGTTTCAACCCAGCTCTTACCAACCATTCACTGACTCTTCATAGCCATCTGACAAGAGTTGAGAGACGGCTCGCACGCGTCGAGAATCTGTTCAGCCAGCTTCTCCCTGGCGTTGACATCGACGAAGCCCTCGCTGCACGGGCAGGTGAGGTACTGGTGCGATCCCAGCCTGTTGGCTCCCAATCACCGCCAACATGCGCTGCTTCGGCTGCATCACCCGACAGTCAAACTCAGCTCCGAAGTGCCATTTCGGAAGCTGTGCCTGCAGAGGCTGATGGGTTCGACTGGCAGGAAGACTTGGATGAACTGGCTGATGGAATGGCGTCGCTCTCTGTTGAGCCCAGGGGTGCAGGCTATCTAGGTAAAACACCACTCAACCTGGACATACGCACGATAAGTTGCCATGCTGACCCTTGACAGGACCGACGGCTGGTGTCTTTTTTCTCAGGTCGCTTCTTTTCTGGACGGGCCGTTCCAGGAACCTTGCCAGTGAATGCCATCCAATGATGGAGAGACACTTTACAGCAGTAGAAGCGTCCTCCAGGCTATCTGACTCGGTTGCGTCAAAGCAAGTCATGGACCGACTGGTAAACAGCTACTTCTCAGTCTACCACCGCAGTTACCCTTTCGTGCACGAACCTACCTTTAGAGCCCAGCTTCACGAGGTCACGCAGCAACCGCAACGCCGTTCATGGCAGATGCTGCTTCACACTATCCTGGCCCTGGGAGCATGGTGTCTCAACGAAACCTCAGGTGAACTCGACGACCAGCTCTACCATCATGCACTTTCCTTTGGAGAAGACGAGTGCTTGTTTGAGAGCGCCAACTTGACTTTTGTGCAAGCTCTCATCCTATTCAGCAATCTAAGCCAGAAGCGTAACAAACCGAACACGGGGTCTAATTTTCTTGGGCTCGCCACACGAATGGCTCTCAGTTTAGGCCTCCACCGGGAGTTACCCGACTGGAATATCAGTCTCCTACAACGCGAGATGCGTCGTCGCGTCTGGTGGGGGCTCTACATGTTTGATAGTGGTGCCTCGACTACATTTGGGAGGCCCATTCTTCTTCCTGGGACAGAAGCCATGGATGTGCGCCCAGTTCTTAACATCCACGATGAGGTTTGTCATCCATGACCCCAAATTTGTGGCGTCTTATTAATGTGCGCAAAAGTACCTCACTAGTGGAACGGAGCTTCTACCGAGCGAGCTTGACGAACCAACTCTGTACTCGGGCATGAAGTACCAGAGCGATCTGCACGTCAAATCAAACTACATCTCGAACCGTCTGCTCTCATCATCCAGCGTCTCACCGGAAGAAGCTTTAAGCATGGATACAACATTGGATACATGGTCCAGCACCCTACCGGATTACTTGACGCCGGAGTACGATGTCCCATCAGCTGAACCGTCCTTCTACTTCAACAGATCACGTCTTTGGTGGCGCTTCTGGAACCTCAAAATCATCATCTTCCGCGAGCTTTTTCTAAAACGTGCCATTGAGAGGAGCAAAGGCGGTCTTTCAACCCAAGTCAACCAAGCTGACGAGCGATGCATGAGCATTGCGGTACGGGCTGCGAGTGAAACGATTGCTTCGATTGATCAGTATACGAAACACAGACAGATCAGCAGACTTGTTACATGGTATTCAATGTAAGTTCTGCTGTAAATACTCAAAGAAGCCCTGTGATTGACCCATTCAGCTACTTTATATTCCACGCATCCCTAGTCATCAGCCTCGCCATCCTTGGTGACCCAGAATCACCGGACTTGTCCAGGTGGCAGGAGGAGTTGAGTACGGTCCGTCACATTTTTGGCAATGTCTTTGTGGGCAACCAGCTCGCGGCCCGCTGCGCTAATATCCTCGACATCATTCTACCAAATTCCATAGCGACCCCAGACGACTGGACAAACTTCCAGCTTGATCCATGGTTGATGGACTTTTCGACATGGCCGGCAGAAGCCGCAGACGACTTTTGCGGCGTTCTCGGTTGGCCGGACGTGGGTAATGTTCCAGAATGAAGAGTTTTACCTGGATGCTGTTTTTTGCCAAACAGTCGTCAGTTTATAATGCGAACATCTGGCTCAATTAACCTGGACTTTATATATTCGCCGTTGGGAATGTCGTTCTCTTCAGCTCGTAAGAGTGCTGCCTCTCTTGTTGTTTCGATTCCGGCTTTTAGATGTCGGGCTGCCAGGCGCTCCCTGGCCACATCGGTCGGAACATCGACAAACCACCTTTGGTATCGAATGACTTAGTAGAATCTTTGTGATTGACTGTGAGACATACCTATCATCAACCAGCTGAGAAATTCTGCTCCAAGGCTCCTCATCGAGAAGCAAGTAGTTGCCTTCGATGATGACAACCCGGGCTTCGGAGGAGATTGTTATGGCATCTGGTATGGGATCTTTTACCGCGTGATCGAAACTCGGGGCTTTAATCATGACCTGCGGCTCGTCGGGTGCCGTCACAGGTGTTTCCCTGAGTAGCATGACGAGCTTCAACAGACCGGTTGCATCAAACGTAAAAGGCGCGCCTCGTCTTCGAAACGCTTGGACGGGGTCTGGGAAAGAAGAGAGAGTGGCGCGAGAGTGATGGAACCCATCCTGACAAAGTGCTTTTTTTAGCCAAATGACTGACTGCTGTGCATCTGGATCGGGGTAAATACCATGGGAAGAACTGCAACATCGTGGATTCCATAATTGTTCAGATCTTGAATCAAGGCATTGGAGATTGTACTCTTGCCAGATCCTGGTACGCCAGCCAGGGCAATCAGTATGCGTTGTTTTGGAGATGAGAGCGACTGTTGGATTCGCAGACGCTCAATACGCTCTCTCAGCTTCATTGTTGTCCTTGCCAAATCATCGCCCATTTTACTTTACTGTAGACACTCGATGTTTGTAGTCTAGCTGAATCCTTTCGAATAACGTAACACATAACACACCAGTCTGACGAGATCGGCAATCCTTAAGTACCGGCACTTGTTTACGCCGGAGTACAGTAGCCCGGACCTTTTGCAGCTCTTGTCATGTCATTGGCCCGGACTGGAGTTGTCCGGACCCATCGAGGAATTCTGGGGCGACCAACTTCCCATGGCCCATGGAGGGTGGGTGATGTGACGATCTCCACAACCGATTCTGCTGATTTTGCTCGGATGTATAAGTACCCCAGAGCACCTCCACGAATCCATCTTTCCCCAGATCAACCTTCAGGTTAATCATTAACTCTAATAGAGGCATCAAATTCCAATATGGCTGAACAAACCGTTAACGAGCAGCCGCTCTCCACGGCCCCTAAGAAGGGTGTCTGGCGTCAGTTACGCGAGAACCCGTACATCTTTGGGCTCTCTCTGGTAAGCGTTCCTTATACCTTGATTTGGTTGCGACGAGTACATGACTTACACCTCGTGCTTAGTTTGCCAGTCTGGGTGGCTTCCTTTTCGGATACGATCAGGGTGTTGTGTCTGGCGTTCTGACTATGGAGTCGTTCGCTGCCGACTTTCCACGCATCTATCTCGACAGCGGTTTCAAAGGCTGGTTCGTCTCGACTTTGCTTCTCTGCGCGTGGTTTGGATCTCTTGTCAATGGACCTGTTGCCGACTACTTTGGTCGAAAAGGATCTATGCTCCTGGCCGTAGTCGTCTTCATTATCGGCTCGGCTTTCCAGGCTGGTGCTAACACGATCGCCATGTTATTTGCCGGTTAGTTGAATTAAACACTCCCGTTCTGTCTTGTCCAGCGTGACTTGTACTAACCCTTCTTGTAGGCCGCGCGGTTGCTGGCTTCGCCGTTGGCATGCTAACCATGATTGTGCCGATGTATATCTCAGAAGTGTCAAGCCCTGGCATCCGTGGTACCCTTGTTGTTCTGCAGCAGCTAAGCATTACTCTGGGTATTCTTGTCAGCTACTGGCTAGAGTATGGAACCCAATATATCGGAGGTCATCGATGCGCACCCGATATCCCATACTCTGGAGGCACTGCGGACAAACCCACATTCGACCCTCGATACGACGTCGGCCCCAACGGGTGTACAGGACAATCCGAAGCCTCTTGGAGAGTCCCCTTCGCCATCCAAATTTTCCCTGCACTTGTTCTATGCATTGGCATGATCTTTTACCCAGAGTCCCCTCGCTTCTACCTCATGCGCCACAAGGAGGACAAGGCGCTGTCTGCATTGGCCCAACTTCGTCAAGTTCATCCTGACACAGAATCTCTGCGAGGTGAATACCTGGCTGTCAAGGCCGAGGTCCTCTTCGACGAGTCTGTTACAAAGGAGAAGTTCCCAGGTAAGAAGGGTCTCTCCCTCTTCGCTGCCCAGCATGCCGCGCTTGTGTCTACGTGGCCTGCTTTCAAGCGTCTGGCCATTGGCTGCTGCATCATGTTCTTCCAGCAGTTTATGGGCTGTAACGCAATCATCTACTACGCTCCAACCATGTTTGCACAGCTGGGACTTTCTGGAAACACCTCTGGTCTGTTAGCGACTGGCGTGTATGGTATCGTCAACACCCTGTCGACGCTGCCTGCTCTCTTCTTGATTGACAGAATTGGCCGTCGACCCTTGCTTATGTGTGGTGCCGCTGGAACCTTCATCTCCCTCGTCATTGTTGGTGGTATAATTGGTGGGTACGGCTCATCACTCACCACTAACAAGTCGGCTGGCTGGGCTGGCATTGCCTTCATCTACATTTACGACATCAATTTCTCTTTCTCCTTCGCCCCGATAGGTTGGGTTTTGCCCTCTGAAATCTTCAACCTCAGCAATCGCTCCAAGGCCATGGCCATCACCACCAGTGCTACTTGGATGTGCAACTTCATCATCGGTCTTGTGACGCCTGACATGCTCGAAACTATCGGCTGGGGTACCTACATCTTCTTCGCGGCCTTCTGTCTCCTCGCCTTCTTCTTCACCTATTTCTTTGTGCCCGAGACTCGTGGTAAGAGTCTTGAGGATATGGACGAGGTGTTTGGCGATACCGCATCACATGAGGAGAAGGCGAGACTGATCGAGATTGTTTCTTCGATGGGCTTGACCGATCGCACACCCGCTCACAAGGTTGATCTTGCCCGGGACAATGATGCGGCAGCAGAGCATGTTGTGTAGTTGACTTACCTGTATGGACAATATGCCCTCGTTGTAGAAACTCTGTGATCATTACCTGGTCAGGGGTGAAGCTACCTAAGGAGCATAATTTTGTACTATATGTAGACATGTCTAACCACAACCCTGTTTTGCTTTGATCTAAACAGAGCATTCATAGTTCAGAATAACAGTATTCTCGTTCGTTCGAAGACATTGCCATCCTTTCCTTCAAATCTGTGACTATTTGTGCGCAACTCGCTTTGTATTTTCAGGGCCTAGAACTAACAGAGTGTCCTTGAACTCGACCCAGCCAAGCTGAGCATAGGCTTTAAGCAAGACATCCGTAGTTGGCGATTTTAATTGAAAGGCTGACATAACAACGACAACAAGTATCCTTGATATATGGATCAAAACTCATTGCTCTAGTGGCATAGCTCCTCGGCTGCTCAAAACGCAAAGGCAAGTTCTTGGCCGTCTCGAGTGGCACAACAAGGTACTTATCCTCCTCTTGCCGAGTCGGCCACGGCCATCACCAGGGTCCATTTCTGTGTAGTGAGCAAAAGCTTCATCTGGATGGTCTCAAGATGAAGCGCGCGGCACCGTTAGCTTTGGTCGTCTTGGTAGCCGCCTAGAAAGAGCCGATGCTGTGCATAAAACTTACATCGGCATCGACTCAATTCTTTCCTTCAGATATTCACAAGAGGCGTCAAAGTCTCTGATCCAGGGCAGCTGTTGCGCTGACATAATGAGTTGAGCCCAACTCCATCCCAATTTCCGCAACTCGGTGGCGACGAGATTTATGCAGAACCGGTGTTGCATAGAGTCACAGGCACTGATGCCACAAACGATAAGTAGCCAGCTCCGTATCGCAAGATGATCGGAAGCAGTTGAAAGATCTGTCTTCAGAGATTGGGCTGATAGTAACCCAACTAGAGCCGACAGATAGTCTGTTGTAGAGCCGGTGAATGATCCACAGCGGCGCTTGATGTAGATAATCCACAGGATGGCGCCTAGTCGCAGAGCCTCAGAAACTCCATCGTGCGGCACGTTTGCTGAAGATCCAGAATCATCTAGTAGGCGATGTGCAATGAGATTAGTCCGAAGCTCAATGAATACCACCTCTGTCCAAAACTCGTCTCCTTTCCTTGCCCACTCATCGTTGATAAGAGTGGCAACAGCGTTCAAGTCGACCATGCAGGAGGAAATATGAACCAGATGGGCGTCCAGAGTAGGCTCCGACTTCATCAAGTTGAGCATTGGCGACGGTAAATCATACAGATGTGCAGTTGGATAAATCGGAGGTATAAGATCCAACGGAGGTGGAAACCGTGGCTTGAGTCTATAAACCAAAGAGGCGGTGATATCAATCCTGTTATTGCAGTATTAGCACCCGAGATCAAGGCCAGTCAATATACATGATTATTTGTGTAGTACCAGAATATCATTAGCCTTATCTCATCATGGCCTTGCAAACGATGGAAGCCAACTCGTGCATCAATTAACGACTCCAAGCCACGTAAATGGATGAGTGCTTGGCTGAAATCAGATGATATAAACTACCTTAACTTCAGCATCGAGTATGTGTTGGGCCTGGCATGGAGAAAACCCATGATGGAGAGTTTTCATCAACATATCAACAACAGTAGGATGGTGACTTACATTGTAGCAAATAATTGCCACGACGGCACGAATCACAATGTTTCCTACCGCCTGACCCAGATCGGGCTTAACGAGATAAGTTTCAATGCATGAAATTGTGCTCAATGAGCGCTGAAGGGCCATTATCCTGAACTTGGTGGACAATGCCTGAGAAACACCCCCGAGGATGTTGGGGCTGGTGAATACGTGCTGAAAATTATGAAGAAAGCGGGATGATCGAAAGGCAAAAGGGAACCAAAACCCTTGGGTCAAATAGTCTGTTGATGATGTTGAGTTCAAGTCTCCAAAAACACTCACGAGAGACAAGGATATGTGATTTCCGACTTACTTGGGTTGGCTACGTTACTCCCTGCACGCAGTAGCAGCATCATGCCGTATGCAGAAAACATATCATCCTCCCACTGATTTTCCAAGGTGAGCAACGGGTGCTGTTCCCAGAAAGGCGGCACGAGAGACAGAAAGGTTTCATAGTAGGCGGGTGAGGAAAATGATTGATGTGGTGCCGCAGATAACAATGTAGTGTTGGAATCGACAGGGTCCAGTGACTGCGCCTGTCGTGATTGTTTCGACTGCTCTCCTTCTTCTGTGCGATCTGGGAAGTAGATAATGGTTTCGAATTGCGGGTTGCGACGAGGTTTCCGCCGTGCCTTGCCGATATCAACCATGACATGACCATGGATCTTGGTCCTTGTTGTTTTGTCATGCTTGTGATTATGATTTGTGCGTGTTGAGTGTACAAAGTGAACAGGTCGTTACTTTTTCTAAGCTCCCATCTTGATAAGGATGCCAAGGTCGTCAACGGGGATTGTTAAGCTGAATCTAGATGAGGAAGAAATTTGGTGACGTTGATGAACGTGAACCATTACCATCACCACGTCGCCTGGATGTTTTAAGAACCTACCTCAAGGTCAATCGATACTGGTCCTGTTGCCATACTGGATTAGTAATGGGAAGAGAAGGACAATTTGCAGTCCCAATTGGCTACAAAAATGTCCCTCTTGGGGATCCCCGTCAGAAGAGGCCATTCTCACCAACCATTGACGATCGGGCCTGAACCCCGTGGAGACAGCTTTGCAGACTATTCCTAACGGAGTAACAGGTCCCTGGCACCTCGCAGCTCGGCTAACTACAAAGGAATGAGGATTGAGTCAGATTTTATCTCATGATCAACTCCACCCAGCCTTTAATGACGACGTTGAGGACTGTCTTGTAGGGTAGTTCAATTTGTTCGAACAGGTCATCACACATGTGAGCTGTCCATCACTGGACCTTCATTCTCTGTAGATTGAAAATTCCTTCAAATCCCATCTCTACTCAACCTCGCAAGTCAATTCATCGTTAGCTTGTTCCAGGACCAGTCCAGCCTGTCCGCTTCAACCAATCCGCAAAAGTACTCGCTTCGACGCCCAGTTCTTCCGCAGACCGATTATCTTGAGGGTCAAAGGCACCATAACAAATCTTGTCTCTTGGGGCCATGGCAACCCATTCCATCATTTGCTTTACATCTTCTCGAAAAGCTGGTCCAAGCATCTCGACTGTCATATCTGCCCATTCATCCACTGATAGTGGAGAGTGAATTGCTGGCTGCCCGGTAACTGAAGTAAAGGTCGAAGCCAGTTCATCCATGGTTATTTTTTGGCTCAAGACTGGATAAATCTTCCCTTTGGTCTTTTCCTTGCCAAGTGAGAAGATCTCTGAAAGAAATGTTACTGTTATGC
>JABGLY010001383.1:0-16462 GCA_013623525.1 Fusarium dimerum | reverse complement strand
ACTTAAGACTATTAAAATATATATAAGAAAAAAATTAATAATAATATGTTTAATTAAAAGTATTTTTCTTATTAATATAAACTCTGATAAACGCCTTATTACGCCACTCTTATTCTACCCTCTACCTTTTTACTACTCCTGTGCAAACTTATTAATAGAGGTCTATGCTGCCAAGCAGCATTTCACATGCTCCCTTAACCTATCCCTTCCTCCTTGGCAAAGTGCCCATATCTTACACAGGCAGCTTGAACTTCTTGCCCTTCATAACCTTGGTGTAGTAGACGTAGAAGAAGTCGCTGTATAGAACTGTCTGCACCAAGCCAGCAGTGATCGCGATCCAGTCGACCTTGTGGTTTGGCTCAGAGAAATAGCGATAAATCCAATTGGGGATGTACAGGGCTCGATAGCTACCGAGAGCAAACAAGTAATGAGTCGTTATGGTTTCTGCCTCGCCTGTTCGCTGGAGCATGAACAGTTGGGGGAGAATCGCTACAGACTCGAGCCAAATAGAGAAAGCCCAGAGCACTTCAGATACAGTGTACTTGTAGGGCATGAGAATAGCGAGAACAGCAGCACCACCAAGAAGGTACTGCACACGGAAAGTGTCGACATTAGGATCGTTCGTAGGCTTGTATGCGTTGGTCATGAGGTAGATGATGTAGCCTTGCGAGGCGAGGAAGAGGACCTTGAAGACAAAGTTGTAGATGCTATCGGTTGAAAAAATATCTGATAACCTATCAGCAACAATACGTCTCATGGTGCCTAAGTTACTTACCAAGATAGCGGGTAATGTAGACAAACATATAGAGGGCTTGTGACTTAAAGGATATACCCGAGCAACTCTAGAAGGCCAAGTCAGTAAGGATAACCAGTCTACAGGGCTTTCGAAGGGAGGCAAACCTTAAGCTGGACCATCTTGTGTAGCAAGATGAGGATGCTCGCCAGATGACTAAAGTCAGCTTCCGCAAGGTCAGCATATTAGAAGACAATAGCTTAATGCGGCGAAAGAAACATACCAGCAATACGGAACACGTTGAGCGCCATGATGACTTGTGTCTGGTGGGAATGAAGCTTGATGTTACCCAGTTCCTCTTGATAGGCAAGGCAGCTGATGGGTAGTCGTGATCAATGTTAATAAGCGATGAAGGTTGTGTCAGGAGAACTTTCAGTTATTTGTTTTGTTCGTTGATCAATCGATGGTTGTAGAGACCGTTGTGAAAAAGATCCTCAAACTACTGGTTTGTGTTTTTGAAAACATGAACTTCGATCACGAAAGTACATGTGGGCTTTAGAAAAAGGACACGAACGCGATTGCAAGCTCATTGGGCCGGGCCATCGAGCTACGTAATTCCAGCTGACATCAGCTATCAGCCACGACCAGGAAACTGCGCCACAGCGGCTCACTTCTGGTGATGCTGCTTATAAGATTTATAAACTCTGCTGGAACTCATCCGGTCAATCTCTGACACAGCTTGGCTAATATCAGGTAGATGACGCTATAGAGACCAAGCACAGGTTATCTTTCTCTATAAATTGAACCCGTCTTTCATCCCTGGCAACGCCAGAGCTTGATTGCCAAGTCTATTCCGTACATATGCAATTAAACCACCCCGCCCTCCTAAAGTCTACAGCATTTAACAATAGCATGCTCAGTCTATTTGGTACATTCTGATGATGATATTGTTGGGGAAAAAAGAATAAGTATTCTGTGAGCCAATCTATGGAATCATTTGAAACGGAACTTGAATCCTCAGTAACCTATCGGTAGTTCCACATTCCTCCGTTTGTCACGGTACGTAGAAGCTACCCAGTTAGTCAGCAATTAGCGGCGATCTCATGTGGCTGAGATTGATAGGCAGGTACAATGACGTATTACAAAGCACGCCGAAGATGTCCGAAGATGATGGCAAATCTCAAATCTGCAACTGTAAATACATGCATCTCTTCCAGTATTTCTTGACCCTCAAATCATCCATATTCTCCTAAAACTCGCTGTGTCTTCAACTCCTGCCCCTACGAGTCACCTGTTTACCTTCAAAACCTTCTTATCTCCCTCACGCGTAACGCATGTTCACATCTAACATGACCGATTTCTCGACACAAGACTCTCTGGATTCGTCCACTACCGAACCTTTCTTGATGATACAAATTTCTTATCGAAAAACAACATATCCTTTTGCTCTTCCTACAAATGCAACGATAACTGATCTTTCGGAAGAAATCGCCGATACGCTGTCCATCCCTATTACCCACCAAAAGCTCTTGGCTCCTAAACTGCCACTTCTCAAGTATCCGTTTAAGGATCCAGATATGCCAGTATCCCTTCTGGCCAACAAAACAATCACCCTTATGGGTTCGCCAGTATCCGAAGTCGAGGCTGTTCAGAACATGGCTGAGCGAGTTGCACAACGGAATGCTGCACGCCTTGCCCATCGTCACAGGGCTCGGCCTACGAAACGACGAGTGTCTCCCGAAGACTCTCAATATACTTTCCTCCAGGTTCGACCGCTTCAAGGCTTACCGCACCCCGAGCGCAGCCTAAAGCTGTTGATGCGTCTCAAGGAGGACGCTGGTATTCGTGCCGCAATGCGGAAACACAAGTTCACTGTATCTCTCTTGACGGAGATGGAACCCTTGTCGCATACCCAAACTACGCATGAAGGAACCTCTCGCATTTTGGGTTTGAATCGTAATAAGGGCGAAGTTATCGAATTGCGCCTACGGACTGATGCACATGATGGATATAGAGACTATAAGACCATTCGCAAAACCCTATGTCACGAACTGACGCACAACGTCCACTCACCCCACGACCGAAACTTCTGGGACCTGTGCCATCAGATTGAGAGAGAGGTCGATGCTGCAGATTGGAAGAGTGGAGGAAATACTCTGGGCGAGTCGTCTAGGTACACGATCTCTGGAACTGATGAGGAAGAGGACTTTCCTGAAGACCACGGCGGCTGGGTTGGTGGGGAGTTTGTGCTCGGTGGTAGCGAGAGTAGTGCAACCGCCGGAATGAGCCGCAGGGAAGTACTTGCACAGGCCGCCCTGGAACGGCAGCAGAAGCAGGTGGAGGCTGAACGCAAGGTACTCAAATCCATAGAGAAGCAGCATACTCCACCAAAAGATGGTAAGGATTGAGCAGTGTATTTGTTTGGTATGGTAGCTGGGTATGGTTTTTATTCTGCTGGTTGAGATTTACATTTTCATAGAAGTCAAGGATAATATACCCGCGCATAGAAGCTTGGCGTTATATGGTTAATTAATTTACATACGTTGTCCAATACTCCTTGTCGATGAATACAGTACTGGATAATGAAGCTGAACTCGTCGACTGACAATACCTACTACTCAGTATGGCAATGGGTCAAGGTCCAATCCTTCAACACTGAACTTGAAAGAGTCATTCCTTGAGTAGCTTCCTGCCGTATCCAAGTCTAGCCGGCCCCTGATACAGTCGCGAAAGTCGACGTCGGCGAAGATCAACCCATTATTGTCTTCCCACTGCGGCCCGGCAAGGACATCGCCGAATGGTGAGACAATGGAAGAACCGCCACGTGATAAGAATTTGGCCTTCTTAGTTCCATTAGACGTGGCCGGTCCGCTCTTGAGCGTGGATTCAGGTACGCAATTCTCGCCGTCCTCATCACAGCAAAGGACGATCTCATTACCGTCCTCATCGAAAACAGACTTGCGGCGCGGACGGCGTGTGTTGTGGAGCTTTGGCAGAGCAATCTCATGACCCTCCTCAGTGACAGTTGAGCCTCTCCTACCACCACCCGATGTGTTTCCATTCTTCTGGTTCTGAAGCTCGTCGCCATCAGGAATACACATGTTACTACTAACAACAAAGCATCTCCCTTCGACGGCGATAGTTCTCATCAGACCCATCCAAGCATCACGATTGTCGGCAGTAGGTGCAAGATATAGGTTGATATTCTGAGCATAGAGACTCTGGCGTAGAAGTGGCATGTAGTTTTCCCAGCAGATAGCTGCAGCGAGGTTGATACGGACGCCTCGAATGATGGTTGTTACGGCGCGAAGAGTACTAGGTGATCCTTGAGCCCATACGAGTCGTTCAGAGCCGGTCTTGCAAGTGTTAGCAGAGACACAATGATCGAAAACGGAAGCAAGATGGTGAGTAGGTAGTGAACTTACGGGTAAAACCTTGCGGCGCTTGCCAATCATGCCTTCCTTCGGACAGACGTAGACGGCCGAGCAGTACAAACTTCCTCCAGCTTTCTCGATACAACCGACCACAATGAAGACACCTGTATCACGAGCAATTCGTTCGAGCTCTTCCCTTGAGCCATCCCCTCGAACTTGATCTTCATCACCTCCAAGCTGTCGCTTGACCCATTTGATACCAGCTCCACCTCCACCCGGTCCAACGGTATCGCCGAGATCAATAGCTGCATCGAAGTAACGGGCATACTCATCGCGGCCCTCTTCTGAACGGCCGCCAATCGCGCAGCCAAAACTGCTGCCTCTTGGGTAGCCCCCAATGAAGGCTTCAGGCAGCAGCAGGATGTCAATTTTGGACTCGGCAGCACGCTTTGCAATGGTGTCAATGAGGGCAATAGTGGCTGAAGTGGTCTCCTGAGTACCGGGAGATGCTGTCCCCAGACGAATAGTGGAAGCTGAGACCATTATGCAGAAGTGATGTGGATACAGAAGAAGTCTGGAGGTTTTTCACTGGCGTTCAAAGGAGAGAGGAAAAGGAGAGGAATAGGTAGAGGTGTGTGTGTCCAAAGGTAGATGTATTTACATTGGGCAAAATACTAATGTAATAAGTTAGTAATGGGACACGATCACGAGACATTGTTTCGGGAGACAAATCACAAATGGCAGGAAATAAGCTTCGGCATTTCATCTCAATCAAGCTATCCGTGATGGAAAGAGCGGGGTGTGAATGAAGAAGCATGACTACCTACCTACCTAGCCACCTACCTGAACTACAGTACAATGTCAAATTGCTCCCCATTGTGCCGCTTTCCCCGCTCCCCCAAATAATTGCGGCGCACATGCCGCCTTGTCATTACTACCGTATCTAGAGAGAAGTATATGTAAATTTACGAGTGCTGCGAAGCAAGGATACTGAACAATATCCGTCCATATCTTGTAAAAATGCTCGGCTAGATATCACGCTGGGATCTTGATAGCAAGAAACCTGAAAAGCTTACTGATGAGACATGCAAAATATGAATCTTCCTCACATTGTTGTCTACAATATCTAATCCAGTTTTGGGGGTCAATTCTAGTGCTGTGTAAGGAATGGTGATGCCTTGGGTCTTGCAAGCAGGAAATCACTGGCTGGCAGCTCCCTATTTCCCTGTATAAGAACTCATTCACCAATCGCAATCCATGCCTTAATTCTCATAGTCTGACATCAACAACCTCGAAATCATGTGCTTGAGGTAAAATGCCCAGCTGGTTCAACCTTCCAATCAACTCAAGCTCTTTTTCGTCGTGTCCGGGTTGTTGAAACAGGTTCAAAAGCTTCGTCGTCATCACTAATTTCATCGTCACTGATCTCTACCGCCTTGGCCTGTGTTCCATTCTTTCTCTGGGACTGCGAAAAGTTTAGCGTCGTCTGTCGCGCTCTGGCTGCTCCCCTGGTTGTTGTTGTCGTCGTGCTTTTGACATTGTTTCTTGTTGCTTGAGCGCGTCGAGTTCTAGTTGCTGGTGCAGGCGCGGTCGCAACCTCTTCTTCCGACTCCATTACGACGTCTTCTTCCTCAGCCTCTTCCTCTTCCTCGCTATCCTGGAACGCTTTGCGACCACGGCCACGTGCTGGAGGCTTCCTAACTGATACTGCCTTTTTGGTACGAGTTGCCCGTTTGCCGGCAGGCTTTGCTTCTGGTTGAGGACCATCACGTTCTTGGTCCACTGGATCGTCGCTTGGTCGTTGAGCCTTTGCTCCCCTCTTTGCCGCCTCGCGAGGGGGTACGGGAACAGCAAAAGATGCCAATGCCTCCTCATACTCCCACGCATCAGGTTCGTTCTCCCAGCTCCCATCAAAATCGCTATCCCAAGTAGATGGCTTCGGCTTGAGTACGCGCTTCCGCTCAGACCGTGTCGTTGATGGGTTGTTGGCCTGCTCTTGTTCGATCCTGGTTTTATAGACTTCCATGGCGCTGTTCAAATCTTCGTCTTCTGACTCAAGAACCAGCATAGACCTAACCTGACCGGTAAGATGTTCTGAAACAAAAAGTTCCATAGCATGTTTGTCATCCTTGGACACAAACTGTGTTACCGCATCACCGAAGGGTCCCTGAGGTAGGACCTTGAGGGACTGTGCTGATAAGAACTCCTGAACCAGGTTTTCGACCTTGACAGTATCGTCGCCATCAGCCAATGCCTCAAGAATTTCAGCTGGGTTAGTGGCGGTTGTTTTGCCTGCGAGGGTGAGCTTAGTTTTGATAGGAGGTAGGAGAGGAAACTAACGTTGTGATGTTTTTTTGCGGTAGAAGTAAACGACATCGTTCGTGTTTGCAACCTTGCCAGTGAATCTATTTGAGAAACGCTGGGGATTCTCGATCTCGAATTGCCCACCTTCCGTTGCTGTGTATTCAACCTTAAGACGAATTAGTGGTAGTGGAGGCTCTTCCAGGGCCTCTTCCTCAGTCTGAATGGACTTCCATTCTTGATGTGCCTCCTGAATCATATCTTCGACCACCTCCATCAGCCTACGTGTCACTTCTTGCCGATTATCCTTCTTCTTGTCAAGACCTTTGAAGCGCTTGTCCTGAGAGAGAACAAGCTCGCGAGTGACAAAAGGCCGAACTGTCTTCAGTGGGATTTTCTCAACCTTGAAGTTCTTCCCTGTGATGCTCAATACCGCGACATGTTTCTGTACTGCCTCTCCAGGTACAAGTGAAGTTGCAACAGACGACCCAGGCTGCATCACATGGAATCCTGTCTCCGGGTTCTGGGTAGGGTCTATCAGACATTCGTGTTCATGGCCCCAGACCACCAAGTCTAACCAGTCCGGAAGTACATTCTCCGGGAGGTAAGATGTAGCAGTATGAGCATGATGGTTCTGATGAACCGATAAAAGGTTGAACCATTCGCTCATCTGGGATCCAGGCCTAAACCACTTTACTTTGTGGTCTCGAAACGTACGAAACATTCGCTCATCACGGACGTTACTCAAACCAAAAAGTGCAAGTTTTGTGAGGCCTTTTTGTAATAGGATGGGTTTCACCTCAATATTGTCTGCTTCGGGAACTCGGCCGTAGTAATTCAATAGTCCGCTAGCTTGAAGGAGGTCGAGAGAGCAAAAGTTTCCATCACCGGATGGGTCGTCGTGATTTCCATGAATGGAAAAAACAGGTATGGAGACATTTATATCCGGATCCTCGTAGTTGACGTGTGTGAAGGCACCGCCAAAGACGGAGGCAGCATCAGAGAGAAATTCGAGAGGGCAAGGCCTCATGCCTAAGCAGTTCTGTCGGAGCGTACGGATGACTTGATAGAGAGATTTTCGGGATGGTTTATTGTCGTGGAAAAGATCGCCGGCAAGAAGAACCATGTCGACCTACAAGCAGTCAGGAAATGAGTTGCGTAAAGTATTGTAATGTGGGATTTACATCTTCCTTACGGGCCAGCCTCATGACCTCATCAAAGGTCTGCCAGCTATCGTCCTTACGGATTGCATCTCGCTCTTCGAAGCCAACATGGTTGTCGGTTGAGACGAGGATGCGAATGGTGTCGGCCTCTGTGGCTATCAGTAAATGAACAATAGGCAACACAACAGAGCCACTCTACCAGTGAATTCAGGCATTCGGAAGAAGATGGCGAAGATGAGCTGATCAGATGGGGTCTCGAGTGTCCAGTCCTTATTGGGATCACCTAGTTCTTGAACACTGATGTGGGATACTTTACGCGAAGATCTGCTATGGAGACGCGCAGGTGCCACGCGACGGATTACGGTATCACGTGACTGATCACTGACTCCCTACCTACCTAGGTAGCAGTAGGTACCCAAGTACTCCGGACAATTCCTGTAGTGGATAAGTACCAGCATGATCAAATTATAACTGACTCTTCCAAATGAGTCAAGCGCCATCTCCTTCGAACTCAGTTGGGCATGATAAAAGCAAGGAGCATAACCAAAGGGCATTCCTTTGCCAAAGAAAGGGCGGGCCGAGCCTTGCAGCTTATATCAGTCAATGGGGTGGGATACTATGCTACATTGAGACGCGAGATTGCTCGGATTGAATATATGAGTGTTTCATTTCGACTTTCTTACCTACGTGTTGATCCAGCGGCAGTCGATTTTCTTCTCTCTGACACATTAGTATCCTCTAATTCGGTTTGTCCCCTTTGATTGATTTATAAATATGGCCTCAACCCGTCAGCCCACAAACGTATAGTGGTCCAAGCGCAACACACCAGGTCAGGCACGGCCCATAATGTGTTTGCAGCTAGTTCTCTCATCCGCTAGTCAGCTCAATGAAACACGCTACCTTGGTGGTTCCTGTTCAACATCTCATTCTTTGGCTTGTGCTATTTCTGACAAGTCAAATCAGACACGTGGTGACCCGGCCACATGGGATGATTTACCCTGTTTTTGTGCCTCGAGGCGGCCATTTTAGACGAGCGGAATGACTCCATACTTCCGAGCCTGCAACGTTATAGGAACGGGTTTCTTTGCCTTCAAACGGTTTCCAATAATTATCGCACGGCCGTACTCCCCTCCTCTGTGTAATGTACTGCCACATTAACCGGGAAAGGCCGATTTCGAGCATATTTTGTTCAGGCTGATGTGCCTGGAGGCGTGCGTAGACTTATGATCGACAGTTGGGATCAGCTGAACAAGAGTCGAGTGATGAATTATCGAATGCATGGGTGCAGCATGTGAGTAGTTGGTATTTATGAGAGACTAGGTTATACCTTGAATAAGTATGGACTCTCCTTCACAAAACACTTTAGGTTATGCAGCAGTAGATTGTCTCGTCTCAACTAGATCAGATCACAGATGAAATTTCCTCGCTCCAATTCGAAGGGAGGGGGGAACGAATATATGGCGAAAGTATGGACATGGTCATGGGGGGTATCGTACAAAAGTCATGACACCATACAGTACTGTACCGTACTGTAACAAGTCTACTTGTACGTTCACAACGACAAGGTGATGATCCTGCTTCCCCTGTGGGCCCTATTTTGCACACTCAAGACCTGTTCCTGGATTCTCTCGTGTAATCGAGATGCAGGAGGTTCGGGATCTCGACCACGCCCTGAATCCTAATTCTATGGAGACATGCGCATAGACGGTTACGGAAGTGCGTATCTTTCCTTGCACATGTAGTACAATAGAACATAAGCACGATTGATGAAGGGTACACGGCGAGTTGGTCGATTGACGGGTGTTAGATGGATCCGATCAGGTTTTCCTTTTTCCTTTTCATTCCCCCTGATTATTACTCCTGCTATTCTTCCCAAGGGAACGGCACAAGGACTCGCCTGTTTGCTTGTTTTCCTTTTTCTTTCAGTATTTTTGTTTGTATATTCCTTTTTCCTGTCCCACTCTGCCCATAGAATGCTTCACATTCAGTTGAAATTTGGTAGAAATTGCTTTTTATTGTTACTTTTGCCAGTGTTTGTCGCCTTTTTCTTCGTGAACATTTCCCTTTAAAGAAAGGCGCTCACCCCCGCGACCTGAATGACCGGAAAGACCTGAGAAGGACCTTGAATACCTAGGGGGAAAAAAAGAAATCTTGATCTTGTCATTGAGAGTAATTCGGGACGGTGCTATCCTTTCTCTTGCTCCTTTAGGCCATCAAGAATTAATGATAATAATGAAAATTAAACTGCATAAAAAAAACCAGCTATTTATCCTGCCCACACTCTTGGCTGGCCCCTCTTTTCAATCCTTCTCTCCCTCTCTCTTTCTCTCTTTCGTCTTCCTTCACAAATTATCATCCTTGCTTTCACACAAGTCGAGTTCAACTGTCGGAAGCTCCCGTCTCGTACTTTGAGCACATCCCTCTTATCTCTTGATGCACAACTCAAGTGCGCAACTTTCCGGCTTCATGGGGTTCTACGTCGATTCCATTGGATCAGCCGACAGCTTTCAACAGTATCTCGCCCTTTTTCTCTCGTCAGCCGCAATGACCTCTTCCGTCGCCTCTGCAAGTTGCGCTCTCGGACCTCTGGGGAATATAAACACATATGCTTCAGTGTGACATGGTCTGGCATGATGTGCCATTAGCATGCTCGGGAGCGCCTGACAGGCGAATCAAAAATCAGAAATCAAACCACAAGCCAAGTGGGATGATGGGGAGGGATACGAAATACCCCTATGATGCCATTTCAAATGACCTGATAAAAGTCGAAGCGCGCATATATTATGTACACACGGACGCGAACTATGACGGACACCATCCGCGGTAAGGACCAGGCCTGTTGCGATGAATGTTACGATTGAGAGTGTGTATATGGGAAAGGTGTAGAGTACTCCTCTTTACAGTACCTACTAATCTACCCAAGAAGCAGAGTAACGTACGGAGTAATGGGTTGGTGATTGTACCCCTGTTGGTCTGTTCCCTACATAGGTTGCTCCAGTTTTCTCCATCTCTACCAAGACCCAGCATTCCCGGCTCATGCAGAAATGTCAAGGTCTCAAGGGGAATCAGGGCCCGTTCGCGAGGCGCCATCGAACGATTTCCAACGATACGCCTCTCTGTTGAAGAATCACTCAACCACTCACCTTTCTGCCCTGCACTTCAAGTCTCCATCAAGGCCCGTGCCCTCATCCTTCTTGGTCTCGTCCTCCAGCTCTGCAACCCACTTGATGAACAGACCTGACCTGAAAGTTGAAGCAATCCTCATTCTCGTCCTCATCCTCGACTTCATCCTAAACACCCCATCCCGCTCCCTCTTCCGCGTCCGCCGTTCACATCTTGCTTGGCTCGATCCAGACTAAACCAGAGTCGGTTCAACTATGTCCACTTTGTGCCCACACAGTCTTTCTTTCTCACTGGCTCACCCATCATCTAACACCCTACAGTGGCATACTTTACGCCCACATACTTCATTCACCCAACTTTCACTCACTTACACAATCTGGTCAACCAATTGCTGCAGGACAATCACGGCTCCCTTCTTTCAAGGCCTAGACACTTGGTCAAATCATTCCCCTACCTAATCAATCGCATCTTTGCCCCTTGCTGCGTCCTACCCTGACCGCGCTTACTATTAATTCTATCAATACCCAGGACTTCATTTGCTGCCTGCCCCCAGCCCATCATCTCTTCAAGCATCTACCACGATCATCTTCTTTCATTCACCTCGCATGCGATTGCCCTCTCAAGAGATACTCTGCCGCACAACAACCCTCGTTCGCATCCTGCCCTGTCCCGGCAGCTTCCTTACTCAGCTACTAGGCATACATACTTCTTTCAACTTCTTACACTTCATTGCTCGCACCATATGTATCACACAGTCAGGAGAGACCGGGATATCTTCCATGGACTGCACACTTCAGTGCCTAGACCAGTGTTTATGGAACCATCCCTTTCTTATTTTCCATTCGTATTCTATTCCTCTCGACCCCGTCGGAGGGCTCGCCGACAACTTTCCCTAGCTCACTTGCCTGTTGAGATCATCGCCTCCATTTGTCGCAATCTGTGTATGCACTGCCGCCGTCAACATGTTGTCGATCTCCCACCCAGCGAAGTTGAATATGCCCATGCGTCTCACCAGGCATTGTCAAGGTTAAGTCGCACGTCGCGACACTTTCGGAACATCGCCCAGCCTATCCTTTTCCACTATTACCACTCGGGCACCCAGCTCGATCTTCCCAGTAACCCCTCATGGTGGGGTGACACAGTTGCGAGGGAGCGCGAAATCGAGACTCTCGAATCCTTCCTGCGCACTCTTCTTGAGAGACCAGACTTGGCCAAGCAGGTCCGTGGTCTCGCCTTCTTTGCTCTTCGTACTGTGAGAGCTCGTGGCGTACCCTTGGAGACGCAGGATCTTTTCCGCCAGGCTGGCGAAAGGGCCGGCTTCCGTCCCTTGGCCACGTACGATCATGTCGAGTCCAAGTGGCTACAGGAAGCCACCATCATGGCTGCTCCGTTCCTGGAACAACTCCTCATCTATCGTTCCTCGCAAGAGGGTCTGCGCTACCTGAGGGACTCTCCCTTTTTTCTGCCCAATCTCAAGTATTTGGTTTTACCTGGCCAGGGGAAGTATCCTGACGAATGCTGCCATATCCAAGAAATGCAGGATGTCCTCGTCAAAGCACAGAATTTGGAGGTACTAGCGGCAAGTGATTGCGACTGTGGGCCCAATATCCCTCTTCGTGAACGTTTCCGTACAGAGCCCTGGAATACTGCCTTGGGAAGTCTCCGCCGATTGTCACTGCATGGTCTCGACCCCGACAACCTTGGCAAGATTTTGCGCTGCAGCCCTGTTTTGGAAGATCTCGAGTATTTTTGCGACATGGACAAGTATACGGTCCTTCAGCACGCACATCTTGGCCCCGTACGAAGCTCACTTCGACGTCTTTGCTATACCACGACTACATGGGAGCATGCGTTAGGTGGCGCAGAAGACGTTATTGAACAAGTCTCCATGTTTTTAAGGTGGGACTCTTCTCTGCGAGCCGATTTTAGCTTCGTCGACTTTCCACGTTTAGAGGTGCTTGAGGTCGAGCAGATGCTGCTGTACGGACCTGTTTTCGATGCTGAGGAGAGACAGCAGCGCTTTGAGGCGCTCAAGGAGATTGGACCTGAGCTCCTCATGGCCAGCTTACCAGCTTCATTGCGAATCCTCCACATGGGTATGGTCGTCGCCTGGCCTGAACTTCATCGTGATCTTCTTGGCTTGGCCAAGAAGCTCCATCGATTCCCCAACTTGAGCATCATTGCTGTAGACCCGTACGAGTCACCTCCTCAAAAGCAGGTTCAAGGACTCGTGGATACATTTTCAGCAAAGGGCATACTATTTCAGCTGGGACAAACAACACAGGTTCCTTTCTCACGTGGCATGCTGGGTGTGAGACCAGGACATCCCGAGCCGAAGGAAAAGAAGGATCTACGGTTTCCTTTGAATCATAAAAATGCTGGATATTTGGACTTTTTGGATCTATAGGAGTATGAAAGGATGGTGTTTCGGTTATGGATTATGAGGTTAAAAGACATCTGCCACGGATCATGGGCATTGAAGCGAGCAAATTGATGGTTTTACTTTGAATGTCATTGCGAGAGTGAGAGGCTGACTCGAAATTAAACCTGGTGACACGCCCGATACAAACATCCCGGCATTGAGGACGAGTTGGAAGAACTTGGAAGAAAGGGACAACACAACTGCCGAAAATCCGATATGAATAGCTTGGTCTGTCATGCTGTGCTTAGCCATTCTATATTTGTTTACAGATAGCGTGCTAACTCAAAGCGACCAAACGCAGGGTGAGACGTGCCAATAAGTAGACATGATATGGACTCCGTAGTTCAGTTTGGATTTCGCCAATGAATACGGTTCCAGTGTAACGGTGTGGTTTCCGGGGTAAATATGGGGTCAGCCCATTTTCCCCGGACAGAGCAAAAGGTTAACCTAAACCTCCACCCACCAGAGGGAATCATTGACCGTCGGAGAATCGGGGAAACATCAAATGATCTTCAACAAATCTAACTCCACAAAGGCTCTATAGATTACGTCAATCCAATTCTACAACGCAGCATTGAACTCAACCAATAAGAGAAGAAAGAAACCCGATATCTTCTGCCGTTGTTGCCGTTCACCTCCGCATTCTGATGAATCTTCTCCCCGCAAAATCGAACAGCTTGAGTCTGGCGACTAGCATCCTACACAATGGACTAGTACCCATCTATCAGCCAATGGTATGATACCACCACTCCAAAACAAGTGACGGAGACTCCGCGAGATGCTGGTCTTCCTGGAAGACGATAGGAGGTATCTGAAACGGGCCGACTCCTTGAAAAGTGATCGACCGGCGTACGTAGAATTTGAGCCAGGTGACCTTCGTCTGATGGAGTTTGGCTGGAAAAATAGTCACGAAAAGATAGGATCGTAGATTCGAGTGCTCTGCGTGCATGTGTATATAAACATACGAAGGATACTTTCATCATTCGTATTAGTCCAGACAATATCCGTGCGTGGGTTGACCGTCTCACCATGGCATTCACAAGCTGTTTCGGCCAGCTGCTGCTGGCTTCTCTCGTTCTCGGCCAACAAGTTTTTGAAGAGGCCAAAGGTCCAACTCGTCGTCCTCAATGCAAGGCAAGTAGAACGGCGGAGCCCAGCTACTCCTTTACCCCATTCAGTTATACTCTCACGGACACTGTGAGATATGCGACTTCTGTGCCATCCCCAACTACCACAACTACTTATGCGGATCCTCCCGAATCACTTGCAACTCTTCTATCCTCATTGTCTTATACAACATGGGGGAAATGGGATCCAAACGCGACAACCAAGGCGTCTGATTCAGATGATCCATACGGCCGTGCCGCATGGACCGCTCTCTGGGAGCACGCAAACCCTCCCAACTTTACTGAGACGGGACTATTTAGTACCACCGTATCCCCCACACCAGTTCCTAGCAGTGAGCTTGTCTTGCCCCCGAGAGATTATTTTGGTCCGCAAGACTGTTACAACTTCCCTGAGGGGTTTGCCTTTGGTGTGTCGAGTTCAGCCAGTCAGATCGAGGGCGCAACGGCGGAAGAGGGCAAGGCCCCTTCCCTCATGGACATCTTGGTCCAAGACAACAGAGCAAAGGATTACGTGACCAATGAGCATTACTACTATTACAAGCAAGACATTGAGCGTGTCGCTGCTATGGGAGCCAAACACTTTTCCTTAAGTATCGCGTGGACCAGAATCTTACCTTTTGCTTTACCTGGAACACCTGTGAACCAGCAAGGTATTGATCACTACAACGATGTTATCAACTTTATTCTCGAGAAGGGAATGACACCGGAAATTACACTCATTCACTTTGATACACCTTTGCAGTTTTATGGGAACAACCTCAGCTCGGCGGCCGAGCCACCTCTTATTGGGTACGTCAATGGCGGATACCAGAACGAGACTTTTGAGGATGCATTCGTGCACTATGCAAAGGTCGCCATGGCACACTTTGCCGACAGAGTACCTGTGTGGTTTACATTCAATGAGCCGTTGCTATATTCCTATAATGCTAAGGCGGTTGACACTGTTATCAAGGCCCATGCTCGCGTCTTCCATTGGTACAAGGAGGACCTGGGTGGCAAAGGAAAAATATCGATCAAGTTCAACGACAACTTTGGCGTTCCTCGCGATCCCAAGAGTGAGGCGGATATCTATGCTGCTGATCATTTCAACTCAATTCAGCTGGGACCCTTCTGCAACCCTATCTTCCTTGGAGAGGATTACCCCGAATCGTTCAAAAAGACGTTCACTGATTATGTTCCGCTGAGCGAGAAGGATCTCGACTACATTGGCGGCACTGCTGACTTTCTGGGCATTGATCCATACACTGCCACTGTGATTGCACCTCCCGTGCCCGACAACAAAGACAGCGTTCTCGAGTGTGCAGCTAATGCATCATCAACATTCCGACCTTACTGTGTCAATCAGACAACAACAAACATATACGGCTGGAACATCGGATACCGCTCACAGTCATACGTTTACATAACGCCAACATACTTACGCAGCTACCTTAATTATCTCCACAACACATGGAAGACGCCCGTCGCCATCACAGAGTTCGGTTTCCCCGTGTTCCACGAGGCAGATAAAGACCTCGTCGACCAGCTTTTCGATACGCCCCGCAGCATCTACTATCTCAGCTTCATGTCGGAGGTGCTCAAGGCTATCTGGGAGGATGGTGTAGAGGTAGTTGGGGCGTATGCGTGGAGTTATAGCGATAACTGGGAGTTTGGGGACTATGATGCCCACTTTGGTATCCAGACAGTGAATCGAACGACGCAAGAGAGGAGGTACAAGAAGAGCTTCTTCGATCTGGTGGATTTTATGAAAGCGCGGGGTGCTGAATAATGAGACAGGTGATGGGGTTGGTGTCAGTGTTGACGGAAGATATCGATGTTGGTTGCGGTGAAAAAGTAGCTAGTTCAAGCGGACTTGATAATCATCAGTCTTCGAACGGTTGCCGGGAGCGAATTTGTATCTGGTCATCAAGAAGATATGTCATGTGCATTCAGTAAAGCTTGGGACATATGAAGCCATGGAGGGTATGGGCTTCCAGGCACACATCTTCTAGTTCTCTTTCTCTTTCGTCGCCGATACGGGAGTTGTTGAGAATTAACGTTACTGTTTATGTAAATTCCAATTTTGATCGCAAATGACCAGTACATTAATATTGTGTGCTGATCCCATGACGAATCACAGCCTCTACAACAGAAGCCTCTTTTGGGGGAGCTTTCAGATCGGGGTTTCTCTTTTTTTTTTTTTTTTTTTTTTTTTTTTTTTTTTATAAAAAAAAAAAAAA
>JABGLY010001352.1:0-13415 GCA_013623525.1 Fusarium dimerum | reverse complement strand
CCCCCCCCCCCAAAAAAAGTAAAACCATCATGATAGACAGGGATCTTAAGACGGAATCACGAAATTCACGTCCTAGAAAATGGTCAATGCACACGCAATCAACCAAGCAAACCTCTCAGTTACCCCTGAATTGATCCACCTCGTTATCTCTCTCTCTCCATATGACTCCACAACGGCACCTGGACTTTGTCTCATCTGGGGGGGTGCTCCCTCAATTCTTTCTTCTCTTTTCCAAAACAAACACCATTTTCTCTCCCTTCTTTTCCCATTCTTTCGTTCAGTCGTCGCGTCTAGTCCAATTTCTTAGTTCTCACACACTTTTCCCTCCACAAACGTCATCATGGCTTCTGCTTTCGTTCAGCGTCCTGCTCCTGATTTCAAGGCCACCACCGTCTTCCCCGGCGGCGAGTTTCGCGACATTTCCCTCTCGGAGTACCTCGGACAATGGTAATTTTCTTCATTCCTTATCGCACCGAAATCGGAACGCGCGGGTTCTAACATGTCGTCAGGGTTGTCCTTCTCTTCTACCCCATGGACTTCACCTTTGTCTGCCCGACCGAGATCATCCAGTACAACAACGCTCTCCAGCGATTCAAGGACATCAACACCGTCGTCTTTGGCGTCTCGACTGATTCACACTTTTCCCATCTTGCTTGGGTTGAGAAGCCCCGAAAGCAGGGTGGCCTCGGCCCCGACCTGGAGCTTCCTCTTGTCGCCGATCGATCCATGAAGATCTCTCGCAGCTATGGTGTCCTGATTGAGGATGAGGGTATCGCTCTCCGAGGCCTCTTCATCATCGACCCCAAGGGTGTCCTCCGACAGATCACCATCAACGATCTTCCCGTCGGTCGCGACGTCGAGGAAACCATCCGTCTCATCAAGGCTTTCCAGTTCACTGATGAGCACGGCGAGGTCTGCCCTGCTGGATGGCACGAGGGCAGCAAGGGAATGAAGGCTGACCCCAAGGGCAGCCTCGAGTACTTTGCTGCTCAGGGTGAGGCCAACGGGAACGGCGAGACCAACGGCAACGGAGAGTCTCGAAAGAGGGCTCGAGCTGAATAGACGTGATGGAACATAAAA
The DNA here is from genome assembly GCA_013623525.1 of Fusarium dimerum. Lineage (NCBI taxonomy): Eukaryota > Fungi > Ascomycota > Sordariomycetes > Hypocreales > Nectriaceae > Fusarium > Fusarium dimerum. The sequence goes on along the minus strand of JABGLY010001352.1, from coordinate 12,335 downwards.
AGATGGTGTAGGTTGTATGTATGATAGAGTTTGGTTACAACGGTCAAGCATGTATATGTATAGATGTCATCAAACGGATTCAATAGATTCTTTCTCGCGAGCTTGACATCATCCATGTGAAGGGTATATATATATTAGGTGTCTAGCAGGTATAGTTAAGATTATCAGGGTCTGTCTTGATTCAACGTGCCTAGGTAGACTGTCAAGTGCAATACCCATTATTAATATGGCACAATCGAGGCACCTAAAGCAAGTAGACGATAAATCACGATTTTGAAGGGAGATCGCATTTGATTTGACCAATACTTCTTCACCTACCTGCACTGGGTGCATGCGTTGTCGCACTGACTGTTGGTCACAGGATATCGTTTCTCACCCCCATTGGAACATGCGATGCATACTTTCGGCAATTAGTCCACCTTGCTCATGTCGCGTACCCAACACCAGTCAGCAGCTACTGATCGATAGCGATGTGGTACATATCATCAGACAGCATAAAAGAAATGGTTATCACTTATCTTGGGTGAACAAGGCGGCATACTCGTGGTCATAAGCCTTTCTCTGCTCCATCTTCATGCGTACAACCTTTTCAAACTCAGCCTGTGTCGACTCGTCAAGCAAGTCAAAACAACGGCCACCCGCTTGGTCATCAAGGCCATGCCAGTATATGTCGTCCATATCCAAGCATGTTCTTGCGGCGTAGTTGAACCAAAAACGTCCAGTGTTCCAAGACTCTCTCATTCTAGTAGACAGTCGGGGTCGTTCCTCTGATGCTTCGTCTCCAGCTCCATACTTTGCCTCCACTCGCTCCATGGCCTGCAAGAATTGCTCCATCCTGGGTACATATTGTGCTAGGAAATCACCTATTCTATCTTGATCCAACCACACATCTGGCCCTCGTAGTAAGAGCCACCAAGGCGGATCATAGGTATACTGTGCTGGCATGGTGTTTGTGAATTCGAAGTCAAGTATAGCAGTGATCCGAAGGGTATCCGGATCTATGAGCATGTTTGAAGGCTGCATGTCGTCGCAGAAGATCTTGAAAGGACCGGTATCGTCGATTGTGTATTTTGGAATAAGTTGCCTGAACCGGTGACGAGCGATGAAACGTCGTCGAACATCGGCTTCGTCTTTGGTCAAGTTTCGCTGAGTCTTGAGGTGGAGGAGACGTTGGTCAGCAAGCGATTGGAAGAATGCGGTCCCGGAACTAAATGGTTGAGTGGGAAGTTGATCTGCCGGGAATCCTGTTCCAGTTGTCAACTCGTTCATGTCGTGTGTCAGTGGTCTGTTGGTGACAGCCCAGGCATCTGAAGAATCCTTAGAAACAGCTCCAATAAGTCGAAAATCGTGACGAGATAGTTGTAGGAGACATTCAGCGAGCTGCTCATAGATTGCATCGAATGTCTTGCAATCAATGTCTGAATTCAGGATAAGGTCGGCGTCTTCGTCTTCCGTGGGTTGCTTGAGGAATGTTGAGAGCTTCGTCCCTTGAATGAAATCCATTACTATAAATGGACCCAGCTGGCATGGACTATCTTCTTCTAGTCCCCAGAATCGTATATAAGGCAAGGGAATTGTCGTATGCTGGCTAAGGTATTGAATCATGTTGACTTCATTGGTGACCTTCTCGGCCCTCCACTGCGAATTCGTATGACCTGGCTTCGCGAAGCGGATGAGCACGCTTGGTTGTCTTCCTCTGAAACCGATGTGAAGACTCAGATTGAAAGACCCTTTCATGAAACCAAGATATTCGGCGTTTCCCTGACCATCCAGGCGGGTGTCAACGAAGGCGACAACTTGGTCCCTTGAGTCGATCAGTCGACGTATCCAAGCCCGGCATTCGTCATCAGCATTGGCTTGGATAATATCATCGTAGGGAGTCATTTTCTTGGATATGCACCAGAATGTAAAGATGAATGGAGATGGAAAAAATCAATACAGAAGTATGCTTAGATTAGCTGATCTTGTCGAATTGAGGCCATCCCATCCCTTCCCTAAAGCATGAGCCAGGCAGTTGCTCCAGCCAGGTACAACAAGATCACGTGCTCTAACAACCAGATTCCACCCCGCCACATGGGCTCGCCACAACCCACTGTAGTGATGCGGCGTTTAAGGGTCCTTTTGTTCCAGAACACCCCGCTTAGGAATTCGTGCTATGGAGGCTTAGCCATATTCGCTCAGAGGACAAAATAGGTAGGACTCAGCTACACCAAAGACCAGCATCAAGACGTTCATCTTTTTGTCATCCGCTCAAACACACGCAACATTTTTTAACGGGTGATAAATTTTTTTCCAAAAAACACTCAAAAACCACTTGACCGCATTGAGACTTTTCTTTTTTCTCTTTTTCTCCCTTCTTTCCTTCGCTTGGAAAACATAACTACCTACTCCATCGACCAGAAATCCATCTCACCCAGTTTATCTATCACTAACACTCCGTCTCCCATCCTCAACTCCACCAAAAATGCCCATCTCCAAGAAAGACAGAGTAAGGTTCCTTTGATTATTATTTCCAAAGAACCACTTGCTGACGGAATTTCTAGAGAAACAAGGAGCACAAGAAGGCTGACGCTGCCGGAACTCGTGCTGCCGTCAAGCCCAACGGTCTCCCCGTCAAGGCCCCCAAGCCTACCTCCATCGTGAGTTTGTCCAGAGTCTATGTTTCCGTGACCCAGCTCACTGACGAATCCAGTGCCAAAATTGCCGTAAGGAGATTGTCAACACCAACAAGATTCAGTTGGCCGATCATGCAGAGACACATGATTCAAAGCTGTGGCCCAAGGAAAAGTGCTGGCCCAATGATTTCTAAGGGGATGGATGCCTGTGAACACCTCAGTCGTTGTTTGATTGTGTCTAGAATGAGGAAATTCACTTGAGATGGGTGGTTAAAAGGAGAGAAGCCATGATACCTTTAACGAACAGATAGTGTCTTGAATCGATACCCGAGTTCTTTTTACCTCAAGTACATGCCTGGAATTACTTTTTGGCTCCAACTTGCCATTAAACCTTCGCCAACAATGTATCCCATTTCTTCTTTGGCTCCTCATCATCACTGAACTGCTCATACTCATCGTAGTTGAACAGTTCATCCTCATCCATTATCCACTCTGCACACTCCACCTTCAACTCGTTGTCATCGTACAACCACCACTTGCCCAATCTTGCCTCGCACTTGACTCCTTCCCCCTCCAATAACAGCATCAAATTTCCTCCTGGGACTTCTTCTGATAAAGCCCCATTCCGCAGCACGGCAATCCCATATAGATAGACGATTTTCAATGCTGAAAACGCATTCTCGGTGATGACACTCTCAACCATTTCAACCATTGTCTCACTTCCGACGCCGTCTTCGTTGACCTGCAAAAAATCTGCTGAACTCATTGGTTCCATCTCGTCGGATCCAGTTGCAGGTCTTTGTTCCAATACCAAAGTCTCCAATGTCTGGGTCGATGCGACAAGCAGATTTTGCCAGCTGTTGAGAAACGCTTCTTCAGCACGCATCGACCATGAAGTATCCGTCGTATGAGGAAAGCCATCACCTCTCGCAGGCTGACAGAGGTATAGATGTCGTAGCTTTGGAAGGATCAGGGTCTCTGGTTCGAAGTCGCCTAATGGTCGTGGGAGCACACAATCCTCCCCCAAGCTCCCAAAGTCTGAAGAATCGTCGTCCCCCAAATCCTCGCTGGGCAAAGGGTCGAAAAACGGCCACTGGGCTAGGGTTGACGAGATTGGACGGTCCAACATGCCGAGTTCCAGTCGTTCGATTGTTGCACCAGATTTGAGAACCCATCGAGCAATTTCTCTTGGAATGTAGCCGAATAGTTTGACGAATCGAAGGCGAGGCAGTGCCGGCGCTGATATCTCGTGGACAAACTCCTCATCACTAGGGTCGACATAGTATCTTGCATGAAGTTCCAGTGTCTCGAGATTGGTGAAATAGGGGAGCACCTCCCAGATAGGAAATCCGGCCTTGGTTCGAGGGGCTCCAAAAATTGGGACATACATAGGCCATATGGCCGTACAAAGATGCCGAACTCTCTGTGAAAGAACGCTCAGTCGAGGTTCGTCGTTGAACAGTTTCCCATACAACATCTGGAAAAAGTCCTCTGCCTTGGTCTCTAATGCTAATCCACTCGTAGCAATCTTCTGCATGAGATAGAGCCGTTCAGAAGCGGGTCTATGAGGAGCAGGGACGTTGAGCTCGTATGAATATTCATGATATCCTCTTCCGTGGAGTTCGATATCTCTCCATAATGGGCCTCCAGTGACGACGCTGAGATATTTACAAGTCCGCGAGACTTGAGAGAGGTCGTGAATGGAGAGGTAGCTGAAAATATCCCCCAGAAGTTCTGGGAGGAGGGTAGACAAAGACATCTTAGATGATGATGTAGAGATGAGAAGGGGAAGTTTTTCCCATCTAGTGTTATGCTGGATGTTATTCTCGATAAGTTTGTTTACCTAAGGAGCCCTGAGCCCCGCAATAACATACCTTGATAAATCACTGTGAATCAGCTAAGTTGTACCAATACTCGTAGTGATATGACAAACGCACAAGTGTTAAATACCTAGGTACCTATACCTCAACACCTATTATATGTCTACCGTTTGAATATCATTATTATATCATCCATATATCAAACCCCATCCCAAATGCAATCGTCCAAATATTCCCTTCCCTTCTTACCACTCCAACTTCTTCGCGTCATCGCCACACGCCAACCCAGCACACAACTCATTATCCTTATCCGTGATTGAACTATCCACCACTTGCTGAGCCGGTCGAATCGTCTTGCCGGCCTTTTCCTCCAGGTTCTTGTGGTACTCCAGATTCTCATATACCTGACCCTGGAAGTACAGCGGCACAGAGAGGTTATCCTTGCTGATATTCTTCTCTGCGTTGTTGAAGATGGCCTCGTTCTCGGCGAAGAGCTTCTTGAAGATGTCGTCGGTCTTTCTGAATTCTGCATCGCTGGCGTTCTTGTGGCGGTAGATTTCATATTCGATTGTGCAGTGGGAGGAGGTTGTGGGCATGCAGCGCTTGATACAGAAAAAGTGAGGGCTAACAAATTAGCATCAGCACACGGCCATGGAATGTCAAAGGGTGAAAACTTACGATAGCGTAGTTGACGCGTTAGGGAAATAAGAGTCGGTGACCGTTTGCAATCCCTTCTTTGGTTGAGCACCAGAAACACTCAAGTGATGGTTCTTGTTGTACTCCTCAGCAAGAACTTTCCAGTTATAGTTTCCGCTCATCTCTCTCGTGTGATCAAACTTGTATTCATCAAAGTGAATCTCGTCATGTCGCGGCAAGTTATCAATGCCCTGGACATCCTCCGACCATGTCATAGAAGGTGTCTTTCCAGCTTCGAGATTCACCCAGATGAATCCTCTGGCATCGAGACGAACGTGGAGTGGGAAAAGCCCGTTCTTCTTCTTGTCGAAGCCCTGCATGTCTTGGTAGTCGGGAGCCTTGGCGAGGTTTCCGGTAAGGCCGTATGACCATCCGTGGTATTTACACGAGAGGATACTAGCCTTCCCGCAATCCTTGGTCACAACAGGGAAAGCCCGATGTCTGCAGACGTTGTGGAAGCCATTAATGTTGCCGTTGTTGTCCTTGATAAGGAAGAACAAGTAGCCGGCCATTTCAAACTTGACAAAGGACCCGTTCTCGGGGAACCGCAACTTGTGCGTTACGAGAATCCATCTCTTGGAGAAGATGGCTCGCTTCTCGAGTTCGAAAATCTCATCAGACTTGTACCATGATGAGGGGAGGGGCTGGTCTAGTCTTGTGGGTTTGCGGGGAGGAGTAGGGGAGAGAAGGGATGTGTTTCTGGCGAGGATGTGTCTTGCTACGATGGCAAGAACAGCTGCGAATGCAAAGAGAAGACCGGCGCCTAGGCTCAGCATTTTGATGGCTGTAGTGGTGAGTGGTCCGAGTATGGGATGAAGTATGGGTGATTGACCGAGGGAACGAGGGTGTGATGACCAGCTCCCAATATAAGCACCAGAGCATATCAATATCATAGCATCAACCGATCATGTGAGCGGTTCCCATACAAAACATCATCATAGAGGTCCGATAACTACAACAAACCCCCAGGGGTCGCCAACCAACATAATTCCCCAATCTGGTCACTTATCCCGATAGGCGACGCTCCCAGATATCGTGATTGGACCGGCGTCGGTTGGCCGTGAGCCGTCCCGAGAAAGAAAAAACGCGGGGTAACGGAGATGGATGGTCATGACTCCCCGAAGGTTTTACGATAACGTGGATGGTTCTCATGACTTTTTAGGAGGACAGTTTAAGCCTTTTTTGAAAGGGAGGGTGATAAAGTGTAATGGGGGGATGATAAGTGGTCAATGGAGGGGAGATCTGCCGGTGGTGGGATGGATGGTCCGGGGCCGATGTCGTATCCCGGAGTGACAGCTGTTGGATTTGATAAATGATTTGTTTAAAATAGAGAATAATTTCAAACTGTTGTTTCCCATACATGGGATTACGGTCATGATCGAAGACAATGTGAAGCCCGATGTCGGAGTGATTGTATTTCGGTTTGTTCCATGTAGGTCAAGCACCATCATTCGCAACAAATAACGTGGCAAGAGGAAGCAACAATTCATGTAAAAACAATAACTGTGACAGCAATATAATATTATGGTCAATTCATATCGCTGCATACGTCGTCTGTCGCTATGGTTAGCTTCCAACGACCGACGAATCTATCAACACCACTACACATATGAACCCTAAAACCATCTCATCTACCCATGAAACCTACACTTTCCCACTAAGAGATGGTCTTTAGCTAATCCAAACAAAGAAGACTTCTAGAAATAAGAGGTATCGATATAGACACTCCCCTTCGATAATGTATTTGATGCTTCTCCTTGCTGCTCCTGGGGATATAGACCGTCACTAGGAATAGCGTGACTATTCCTGACCAATTACTCGGGGAAACTTGTGTGATAAAACAGAATTTTGGGGCTACCTGCTTTTCCAGAAGACTTCTATATCTAGAGTGCCCAGATAACACTGACAGGTGAACCTTTGCCATTCGACAAACAGATCTGGGTTAACATGCCTGAGATACTGCATTGACACTGAACAACATCCACGTCCGCTGACACTTGGGACACGTACGCAGTTTTAAATGTCAAACCACATAACGAATTACAAAGGAATTGGTTGGTTCATAGCATACAAACACAGACACCTTGAAAACACTGATATTCAATACACAACCAGCATAAAGTCCTGTCTACTCCCAAGCACAGATCAACAATGTATGATATGACAAGACCATATCTTACCAAAAATAGCTACCCTGATTTACCCCAAATTTGCGTATCATGCTATCATAATGCCGTCTTGCACGCGCTCCCAGCCACCGTGGTCGGCATCCTGTCCGATCATGTGATCGGCTTAGACGTGGTCTCCGACAAATCCCATAATGATAATGAACAACGCAGAGATAGCATGAAGCTTCGAAGAATTATTAGTAGATAAAGACGTGTCTGCAGATGCATTGCTCCAATGACATTTTACAGATACTATGTATTTGTCCATGAAGGTGAGATAAGATCCTACCAACACCGGCTTGGAACCATGGCAACCAAGTATCAAGACTCCAGGGCCTGTTGTGATAAAGTGTATCAAGTTTCACACAGTTTCCAATCAAAAATAGTTGAACTCCAAAGGGGGCCGAAATTGAATAACAGTCGCTGTTCTATATTTTCTTCTATGATCATGAGTACCATTCAATGTGGCCCCATCATGCTCTGTCAAGCACATCACCTCTCCACAAGGTCAATGGCCGTAAATGTACAGTTATTACATTATTTTATCTTTGCTCATGTTGAATGCGGATTGCTCCATGTCCGGCCGCTAAAGCCTACTCTTCCTCCCAAGCATACAGTCTCCCAATTCATCTATACTCCGTGGTACACCTTTGTAACAACACCCATGTCGTTCTCGCTACCCGTCTTGTCGAGATGGATGCTTCCTGTTGGGCTACCGCTTCCGGGGAATACATTCTCGTTGGGTCTGTGCTGATTTGTCGGTGACGAAACGCGGCCTTCGGAGTCGATGTCGTTGGTGGTGATGATGACCTCGTTCTTTTGATATATCTTGAGAGGGATCCCATCCGGGCCGTTGATCTGTTCCTGACTCTCGGAGATGCTGAGACCAGGCTCCACGACAGTGCCTCTCTTCGTCCTCCTTTCTCTCTCCTCTCGGGTTCGGCTGGTCAGATTTCCGTACGCGGATCGGTAGCGTTGTGTGTTTTCGCCTGTTCGCTGGGATGACTTTCCGTATCTCCCATTGAAGGAGCCGAGACGGAACATTCGCTGCAGGAGGGTCCAGGTGAGAGGAAGGTTGGCCGTGATGATGGCAGTCGAGACTTCGCGGATATACCAATAAATCCAGTCGTGACCATAGGGATCGCCGAGACTGTACATTTTACTGAGGGATGCAGCAAGGATCTAAGCAAGTCAGCGGACTGCAACGGCCATTTTCTTTCCTTTTGGCAGAACTTACAGTGAAGATACCAAGGGCAAAAACGCCACAGAGAACAATTTTTCTCTTGAGGGCCAGTTGTGACTGGATAAAGACAGGCATAGGAAGGGAGATGATCATGATATCGGAGGAGATGTTGAAGACGGCATTGGTGATCATGTGGTTGGTCTCAGCAGAGCAGTTGACTAGATGATGTGAGTTATGAGTTTCATAGGGAGGGATGAATCACTTACGATCGTCGGGAGGAACAGCCCAGTAGTTGCTGAAGGGTCTGCACCAAACAAACCACAAGACCTCCATAACAATGAATCCAAAGATGACATATCCAGCGACAATCTTGACAAACAAATTCTGTCTCAAACTCGTTCTGTCATGGGTTAGTAAGCATTATAGTCAGAGTGGGTGAAGATGCAACATACGTCAATCGACTGTACATGAACAAGAGGCATCCCTTGACGCCCCAAAGAGTGCATATTTGGGCATGCTCGGTAATCAGAACCAACTTGGATCCATGAACCCGGAGAGGAATCTCTTCTTCTGTGAGTTTCCAAGCGTCTTCGGGCTTGACGAGGTTGGTGGGGATGTCGGTAAGAAGATGAACAACGACTAATAGGATGGTGTAGAAGCCCTGAGGTCATGTTAGAAGTGCCATGTTATCGGATATAAAGACACATACAATTGTCGCCATCATCAGGTAGTCGTCAGCGAGCATCGCCTTGAACGAACCAAGCAATAACCTTCTTGACGTCCTATATCAGAACACGTTAGCTCACAGCCCACCATCACCGAACCGTCAAAGATCTGCAGGGAGTCATACATTCGCGCCAGGACCACTATCAGGGTCAGGCCATACCATGCCCACATCTCTGTCAGTAACGCTGACATGGTTGCGGTTGTGTACGATCTGCCTTGACGAAAAACCCCCCTAAGCACCTGGAAAAAGGAATGACTGGAAAGAAAAAGGAACGAAATGACCAAAAGGATGTCTGCAGTGCGGAATTGAGAGGATGGGGAGTGAACCACCCATCTCTCCGGGAGGGTCCCGAAAACTCGAGGGGGGAGAAGGTGGTCATGGGCTGCATATATGTGAAAGATGAGTGCCTGGATGGAATGGGGGAACTACATGGAACAGGGGGTTAAGGGGCGAGCGCAGACGTGATTGTGGACGAGTTAACGAACGTTGACAGGCTGATCATTGAATGGAGACGAAAAAGTGGACGAAAGCTGCATGTGGGATGGAGATATCCGCAGAGGTCCTCTACGCTTTGACATGTTGCTTGAGCAGCAGTTCCTACTGGATCAAGGACTGGGTCTGAGTCGCGAAGAAAGATATCACGGAAAAGAGACCCGGGTTGTGGAGGACAAGTCAATAGCTGGAGGGGCAGGATATGGGATGGTGCCATTTTTCTTTTTCTTTCCCCTTCGAGGCAGAGAGAGCATGGTGGTTCCAACAGGTCGGACATGATCGGAGGCCCTTGTCTATGAGGCGCATGTTCAGGGTTCTTCCATGTGGGTTTAGACGATGGAACAGCTGGTTTCGATAGACGAGTCAGAAGAGCGAAAGAGAAGTCCCCCCTGACGAGTTACCCGGCCCAGGCTTTCGTTCGATACGTTTTGTCCCGTGGCGCGCTCTAGAAGACGTCGCTAATCATGAAAGTACTAGGGTGATGCGTTAACGAGGCTCACACTAATGTCTCGTGGCTTCGGCGTGTCTGCATTGTTTTTGGCTTGGTGTTCCCGCGGTGGCGTTTTACCTGATACGGGACCGTGATGAGATGAGAGGAAGATGGTCCCCGAGATAGGTAACGACGATGTCGCCTTGTGCTATTGACAGGTTTATGGACGCTATAGAGAGGGGGGGTGGTTGAACGAGCGATAGTTTATGTCGTTTAAGAATTAAGCTCGAGGTGGGAAAGGGGGGGCGAGAGGGAGATGATATGACGAGAAGGAATTGCGTGTTGTTTATGGGGGATGTGTCATGTGGGTAGACGGTAGTGGATTGATGATTGCGCACGGTAGGTGAAGATGGATAAGTTTGTGTACTGGCACGACTGGTAGTGTTGACTCTGAGTGTGTGTGTGTGTGTGTGTGTGTGTATGGTAATATGAGGTTATCTTGGTTCAACCCTACAATGAGCCTCACTTCGCCAAGAAAGTTGAAATCCTTGCCAAACTAAATGTAAACAAAGCAAGCAAAAGAGAAAAAAAAAAAAGAAAAACGACAGGTCCCCAATCTGAGGCTTTTTCCCACGTGCTGTACTAGATCTCTCCAGAAAAGAAGGAGAAGAAAAAAGCAGAAAAAATCTCTTCAGATGGCACCATACCGATTACCGGCTATCTTGCGACAGGTGGCTTAATTTTAGAAAATAGGACCCCCAATCATGTCTTCCCCCCCACTGGAGTTACGCGGAAGGGGGCAGCTTGTAGTCTAGTGCCAAGTAAAAACAAGAGAAGGAAAGGGATTGGGTTGTTGGAGACTTGGGAGCGGTATCGGAGTTGATGTGGGAATGGTTAAATGTCTATGGGAAGATTAACTCGACGTAACAGATTCATGAATCCTGGGAATGAACGATCAGATGGATTCTTTACAAGTTAATTCATCTCGTCTCGTCTTTTCGTCCCATCTAATAACAATTAAGAATGGTCATCCGGGTTGAATGTAACCAAAGATTGGGGGTTGCAGCAGACCCCGTCACAGCTGAAAGAGACGAGAAAAAGGGGAGGGGCCAGGTTTACTGTCCCTTGATACACTAAGAAAATCCTTCGAGATTTTCCATGCATTGTCGATCTGCGTGTTGCCCTGGCAGGGGAAAAAAAAAAGGATAAAAGATGGTCGAATAGGTCCCGTCATTATGAACAAACAACAGGATATCCAACCACTCATTCCATGATCCTTCGTTCGGAAAGCTAAACAAGTTCAATTCCAAGACTTTCGAATCTCACTTCTCCCGTCTCCCGTCCCGAAGCCGGAACTTTCCTCCCTTTCGATGTATCTAAATGGGTTAAGTTCCAGGGTTGTTTTTTTTTTTCTTCCATGCGACTAGTCGATCAGGGGCAGAACCAGCAGCAACCCCGAGGAGGGATACAGTTTTCCGAGTCTGTCTTTGACCATTGTCATGTCCGAGGACTACCCTTTGTTCCTCACTGAAAAGTCCAAGAACGTTTTGTCTTATCGGTCTTGGTCTTGAGCTTGCCAAATTCATTCTCAAAGACTGAAGGAAGACAAGCGCCGGCTAAGAATTCTCATCACGTAACATGTTGACCATTGTCCCACATAAAAAGAGTCATGTTCCCTTACTATTGATCCGCTTTCTCATACCTTGACCGCGTCCTTACTTCCTATTCTGTGGTTGTTCCCCCGACATCACCATCAGCCTTGTAGCCCTACGCGAGGTCTTGTGCGCTTGTCAAAGAGGTGAAATGGCTGACGGTTCTGGTGACAAGGCTAGAATGCCAGGGAGGGGCAAACTGGGTTCGTGTTGATGATGCTCCGCTACGGCCCATTTCCGTCATTGTTCGCTTCGTGAGGATAGCTCGTGTATGGACTTGGAACTGAATGGGTTCGTCCGACCGGACACGGGACTGTTTACTCAAAATCGCCAAGTTTTACAGTAAGGATCAGCTTAGATGATGTAAATGATGGAATATGTTTGATCTTTGATATCCCTCCACTATTACCTGTCGCTTAATACGCTCCTCCTTTGTCAATAGTCTCCATGTCGATGAAAGTACCTCACAAAGCACATCGATTGACAAACACGGAGAATGGTTACATTCTCTACTTCTACTCTACACACATTATTCTTATCTCTGCACAGACC
>JABGLY010001318.1:0-13444 GCA_013623525.1 Fusarium dimerum | reverse complement strand
GGGGGGGGGGGGGGGGGGGGGGGGGGGGGGGGGGGGGGGGGGGGGAGACAGAAATGGTCTGGTTCGTTCCATGGGGACGTCGTGAGTTTCCGTTTGCCGCGTGGTCGGTGCTCGGGACTGGGACTTTTTTTTTTCTAATGGGGCTGTTCTCATCTGCCGAAGCAGTATGGGGTTTGGTGTCATTTTATTACGAGGATGGACGAGGACATGGGAAAGTATTGGGCATCAACAAGTGAGAAGGGTATGGAGCAAGATTGGGCTTCGTGTAGCAGCTTTGCTCCTTATCTGGGAAGCTGTATCATTTCACATAAATTGAACGAAATAATCCTCTCTACTATTAGAACAACTGCCGGTGTTTTGATGGGAGGGAGGCCTCACGAGGTTGAGTAATATAAATGACTCGGGTTGTTGTTACACTCCGGTACTGCCGTGATGGAGGCATGGAATTTCTCTCAAAGAGGGGGAGGGCTTCATAGCTGCGTTTGAAGGGTTGTTAGAGAATTGTCTCCTTTTGTCATCCCCGGTACCCTTAGCCAGGGGCTTTGGAAAGAGAAGATTGCATGGAAGCATACACGACTTGCTTGAATAGTGATTAGTGGCAGAAGCTAGTAACGGCGTGAACGATGGCGTTGGATAGAACAGAGGGAACATTGCATCTAACTAAACTAAGGATAAGCGGATTCTATTAACTCTACAACGATAATATGTCAATAACAAATACATCACTTAAATCCCTTTATCCATCTATACCAACTTGTCGCTCCAGCTGATACTCTTACGAATCCAACAGAGCTTCAACCTCACCTCGCAACTCCGTCAAATGCTTCGCCAAAGCATCTTCACGACTCTTGAACGCTTGATACGAAACGTCGACAACTCCCGTAAACATGGACGACGAGTTCCCAATCCCTGTGCTGGACCATCTCATCGACGATCCTCGTAGCCGTGATAGAAACTCCTCAGCTAACTGAATAGTCAACGACATTTGAAGAAATGGTGACGACTCGACGGCGAATGATCCGACTGTCACGTCGGGTAATTTCCAGAACTGGAAAGCTGTGTTGCTGTCGACCCGGGATAGTTCTGCGTGGACGAGGTCAAAGACTCGTTGGTACATGTCCAGTAGCCTGACGTATGTTGACAGTATCAGCATGGAATTTCCAGGGTCAGAGGCATCAATGGTAGTATGGCGAGTGTTTTCATCTCCCTCAGAGACGGGTTTGTCGAGAATGTCGGCCACCTTGCGAGTCAGCTTGAACATTTCTTCGATAGGAAAGCCCTGACTCCTGAACCTCTCATCCATTGGTCGGCCAAAGGATGGTCCATTACAAACCATATCCTGCGATGGCAAGGCAGACGCAAGGTCCAGGAGCCAGGCGTTGATGTCGGACAATTGCGCCATCCAGTGTATTAAAGGTGCCTCTGTATACAGCGGCGATATGTCCCCACGATGCGTCAACGTGACTTGCCTAGGACGGTGCTTGGCTCTTGGTGAGCGTCTGTCAGAGATGTTGTGCTCAGGTACACAACTCCTATTATCCAAGGGCTCCTCAAGAGGTACGGCGTCAAGGGGATGAGTTGTGTGTTGCGCTTCAGATGCAGTCAACGAGTCTGGTGCAACTGAAAGCGATGGCACCGATGGGAGCGACGGATAAGTGTCGGTTGTACACGAGTTGAAGGGCTCCCATGAGTTGACAAAGGGAGATTGCTGATGAGAAAGATGATCATCGACAGCAATACCAGGGAGCGTCGAATAAGATAAATGCTGTTCGGGTTGACCGTGATCGAAGAAGCTAACGTGATCAAAGTTGAGATTGAAGTTGCCAATATCGAGAACGGTGTCCGGTCCGGGTGTCACGACGAGTTGGTTCTCAGATGGAAGACTGTCTGTACGGGACGCAATATTCTCTGTTTTGGGTAATTGTGTGAGTCGGTGATTAGACATAATAGCGATATGTCCATGTGCATTGCGTCGCCGAGGCGAAAAGGGGGAGAGACAGGGCTGAGTGAAGGGAAGTAAGAGTAAATGATAGGGGCACTTACCCGTGTCAGGTGTGACAAGACTCGGGCTACTCTGACTATTGGTTCTTCGTCTCTTGGGTGAACGTTTAGTAGCCTGTCTTGAAGTAAGTTCTCGTTGATGAAACTCCTAAGCCTGACTTTCTCACCACGACCTGTTCCCCTCTCTGGCCCTTCCTATACCTCAACGATGGGCTCGACCTGCACTCCGTCTTGAGTCTGACACAGCGCTCACAAGGTTCGTTGTTGTATCGTTTACAGCTGAGTTTTTGGGCGTGACATCGATCGCAGGCCTTTCGGATAACGGCCTCGGCCATGTTTTCTTCTTAAACAAAAAGGGTGTTCATGGAAAGAGGGGGAGAACTACCGAAATGGGGGCGGATGCGGAACGCCATAGGAAGAGGGTTTAAGAAGAGACGCCGAAGCCGAGTCGGGAGGGACGACACAAGGGGGAGGGTCTGTTGAAGGGGTTTGCCATTGTGAGGTATTGGGCAGGTCCGAGACAGATGTCGAGGGTGCTGAAAATAGGCGAAGAGCGTGAAAGATACAATGGAATCGTAGGCAGTCGAACGAAGTCACTTCTGTATGTCACTTGCAGTTGTCAGTTGCGGTTGAATAAATGTCCTGGTCGAGAGGGATCTCGCATACATGTAAGACACATGGATCTGCGGCCTGTTGATTGAGTGCTTTGAACATGTCATTTCTGAGGCAAGAGCTCGCCTAAATAAGATGCAGTTATCCAGTGAGGCGGACATGGGAATATGAAGATCAGGAGCAGTTGATACGTCGAGAGGGATCGAGCCTATGAGTATGGACTGGGAAATGATCAAGTAAGTATCCGTCTTGCTGCTGGATTGTTGTCCACTCAACCAAAGATATAGGATTAGTAAGGATCGAAGTACATCACCAGTGGACGGCTTGGGTGTAGATAGTTGATGCAAGTCTTCTCACCAACCATCTTCCAACGTCAATCCAGGTGCACTTACTGAAACATATCAGAACATCCTCGTCCCATACCTTGCAACCAAGTAATGTCCCATACTCAATCTTCCCATTTTGTTACACAGAAACCACCCTCGAAGGAACTCGTCCTGCTATACGGCCCCAACCCACGCATATACCAACCAACTACAGCATATCTGAACGGATACTGTGACAAATGGAGAAAACCGAGACATTGGTGCGTGATCTAAGATCTTGTAATTCCCCTTCACCGCAGGATTGGAGGCTGGAGGGATCATGTGAAATGTATTCATACGATTGGATGTGCTGGCGAGATGCATGGCTTTTGATGCGAGGTGTGAAGAAACATGGCTAGATGAGACTCGTAACTATACCTTATCTCTTCAAACAATCAGTCTTCGATCCCTGATATAAGCATGCAGTCGAGAAACCCTCTCATAGACATCCCAACCGACAATGTTCATCCCAACGAACCCTAGTCTCATGGCAAGCTGCATACAAACGTCACACTCACCTTACTTTTCTCTTCCGTCTCCATAACGTAACTCAAACAGAATAAACCTAACCCCTTTTCGTCCGACTCCCTTCCCTTCTCCAGTATTTATTTTATGCATAATTCGCCTCCCAGGGGTTAGGGTCCGCCCCCCCTTGCCGGCAATCTATGAGAGGCTACCCCATATTCTAGAGATATTCCTTTTTTGAGTATCTAACGTAGTTTCCTAGCTAGCTAGTAAACGTGAGATTGTGATTTTGTGGCCATATTGATGTTAGGCTGTGAGTTTTGGTGCAGTGGCACCTTTCGACCGTGTATGATCAGTCAGCCATCTGCTCTGGTCATTGTCTTCAGCTTCCGGATTCTCATGGTAGATTCCTCGTTGGAAGAACCGAGTTAAAGCAGATCTTCATAATATACGATGTTGCTGTTTCTTTTATCTCTTGAAGTTTCTTAATGCTATGTCACTTCGTCAATCATGACTGCAAGCACGATAATTGTAAAACGAAATCAATTTCATGAGATGATTGGTATCTTTATGCCATGAATTCTTTCTTCTTTCTAGACATTCATATTCTCGAAACACTAGCCATTCATTTCCCAACGCCTCGGAGATGAAATTTGTCTTTCCTCTTTTTATGTCGTAAAACAAAACATCGTAAAGCTATCGGGTGGGAATCATCCAAAGAAAGCAATGAAATAAAGCGCAAAAACTGAAAACAAAATACAACCAATCATTCTGAAACCATAGTGTATAATCTTACATCTCTTTCCCTCTTATTTGTTAGCTCGTCGACCGTAGTTTAGATGTCACCGGTCTTGAAGAGCTCGAGGTGCTGACGATCTCGGCCAACACCGTGCTCCTCGAGCCAGGCGCGGACCTTGACCATCCACTCCTCGGGACCGCAGATGAAGTACTCAGTGTCCTTGTTGTTGAGGTGGAGGAGGTCGTCCTTCTCAAGACGGGCAAGGTCAATCTGACCCTCGAGGTCATACGCCTCACCCTCCTTGTCACCATCGCGAACCTGCTCAAGGAAGATGCGGGCAGTGACGTTATCGTGCTTCTTGGCAGACTCGCGGATGTGAGGAGCGAAGCAAGTAGAGCCAGAAGAGCGAGCACCGTGGATCCAGGTGATGGGACGAGAGGCAGTCTCGGAAGCGAGAACGGCGTCATGGATAGAGACGAGTGGAGTGGCACCAACACCAGCGGAAAGGAGGACGAGAGGCTTGTTGATGGCAGAGGTATCAGAGGGGTTCAACCAGAACTCTCCAGCAGGAGGGCTGAGCTCGACCACGTCGCCTACATTGTAGCGGCGGTGGAGCATGTTGGAGACAAGACCAACAACCTTGCCGGCAGCGAGGTCCTCAACATTGGGGTCCTCGTTCGCACCCTCAAACTTGACACTCACTCGGTAGTGGTTGGAGCTATCTTGAGGGGCCTCGCTCAAACTAAACTGACGGCTCTGGAGGAGGCCATCGAGCTCAGGAACGGGAACCTGGAGACTGACGTATTGACCGGGAAGGAACTTCTTGAGAGGCTTGCCATCGACGGGCTCGAGGTAGAAGCTGGTGACACCGTCGTTCTCGGGCACCTTCTTGGCGATTCTGAACTTGCGCCAGTTGTTCCAGTCACCGGCCTCCTTGTAGAGCTGAGCCTCGCGGTTGATGAAGATGTCGGCGAGCTGACCATAAGCAGCAACCCAAGCGTCCTTGATATCTGTGGTCAGAGCAGGGCCGAGAACCTCTCCGATGGCACCGATGAGATGGGTTCCGACAATCTGGTACTGCTCAGGCTTGATGAAGAGAGAGACGTGCTTCTGGGCGATACGCTCAACGGCATGTGTGATCTTGGGTAGGTCGTCAATGTACTGAGCATATGCGACAACGGAGTTGGCGAGGGCAGCCTGTTGGGCACCGCTCTGCTGGTTGCGTAGGGAGAAATAGTTCTTGAGCTCGGGATGGGCGCCGAGCATGTTTCGGTAGAAGGTAGTGGTGATGGTCTTGCCATGCTCCTTCAAGATAGGAACAGTGGACTTGACGATGTTGATCTGTGCTGGTGTGAGAGACATGATGGACAACTCGTTGTGTCTGTGTGTGAGTTGGAAGGAGGAGGAGGAGAGAGAGATATGCAATGGGGAGGAAGATTGCAAAAGGTGGTTCTGTATCTTCAATGGGAGTGAATGATGATGATATTGTATAAGAGAAAGTAGACGTCAAGATGCTGCCAGGTCTTTATATATTGGCCATGACAAGGCATGTTCAAGAGGCCCGTGGAGATAGATTAACGAACCCATTACGAATAGCCAGAACCTGGTACGTGTGTCTGGGTATGTTTTTTTTCGGGGACCCTAGACCCAGGTAACATCATGCCATTGCCATGGGACACCAGGTCAATCAATAGATTCTCCCATGATGGCCTTTCACTCATAAGGCAGTCCGGAGGTCTCCTTGGCGGTCATGCCCTATTTTTTTTTCTCATCCACTACCTGTTTAGGTCGTTACCCTTCTGGCTGGATCGTTACGCAAAACCCGATTTTCATAAGTGGTCTGACGGTTTTGAGGGGAGCATCTCCGCGGGATCGGGGGGTTCCAGGGGCTGAGAGATCCAGAGTCCGTGTTACTCCCGGACATGGCGGGAGGGAATATTTTCTCTCTCGGTTTTTTTTCTCTTTCTCTCTTTCGTCATTGGAGGGGAGGAAACAAAGAAAATTTATGATAGATTATGTAAGGTGTTCACTACAGTGAATCATCAGCACCAGAGAGATGGGGATATGTCATATGAAGTAATTGTTTCCATTATGCATCTACAAGACCCATCTTCATGCCTACTTTACTGCATAGGAAATCCCATCGTCCTGGGACAATGTAAATTAGAAACCCAAAACAAAAAGAAACCATGGAACAAGGTCATGATTCCATCCCGTCTTTGGCTCGCCCCGCCTACACGTGTAAAAATAAATCAACCATTCCAGACCTCATGCGTCTTCCGAATTTACCTAACGTTACCTACAGTAGCCTAGGTACCCGTTGTGGTTGCTTGTCATGAGTCCTACTTGTACAGTACTGTGCTGTACTGTAAACCCGGCCAACCCCCTTGGCATGTCAACGTCAGTCGAAACGGGGAATGGAGGGGCGGACACCAAAGCTACAGGAAGGCTTAATTGGCAATCCCTCGACTGGAATTTGTCAATCCAAAGACATACGAACCAGGGGTTAGGTGAACCACAATTAGTATGTACAGCACTGTAATGTATGAACTGCAGCATCAAAAGAAGAAAAGAAAGAACCCAAGACCCTGATGTTCTTCTTTTCTTCCTACCTGAGCGAAAACAACCGAAAAAAGAACAGGGCGGAGAAACGGAGATGGTGAAGATGGGAAAGACAAGATACAAATATTGTTGTATTGTATTCTGTTCTGAAAGCAGATTCACGAAAACCGAGACTGAAGAAAGTCGTACGGCTTTGTCGTCCAAGTTTTCTTGACAAAGAATGGCCTGACTGACGACAACCTCTCTCGGACCAAGCCGGGGAGCTCAAGTAACAAGGTGAACGCTCAAAGACTATGAGTGGTCAAAACAAACTAGAGAATATTTCTTCGGAACGGAACCGATTTCCCTCTTGGCACTAACTCAACCAGAACATATCGATACTCGATTTCGCCTAGTCGCCGCTCAATTCAGAGCTCCTCTTTGGCAGCAACTTTGACCCCCCCCATACGTGGAAACGGTCCCTGCATCTCCATCGCGGAATCATAACCGCGCATGATGAGACGCTCGTTTCTCACATTGACCCTTCGGAGGGATGGACGAATCGTCAATGAACAATTCATAAGCAAGATTGCCGGAGATGTTTAAATCTTGGAAGTGAGAGAGTCGCAGACAAGGCGATACTTGACGACCAGCTCCCCTTGTCTTTTGGTCCACGTTGGGTATGTTGCTCATAGTGGGGGGATGAAATGCCGCGACAGGTGATCATGATGAAGAATCCCCTAGTTTCATGACTGTTGTTGATACATTGTTTTGTTCAAAAAACTATTTGCCCACGAGGACAAAAACTGATCATAACTTCGGGAGTTTTCGAAATCTTTTTTAGACAGCCGGGCTGATGAAGAAAAATACCCTACTCTACTCTATCCCATCACTGTGACCGAGTGTAATGTATCATTCAGTTTTATCCCACATGATCATATCCAGTTCCATCATTCATCCTAGCTTTTTGCTTCCCCTCCATGCGAAATTTTGCTCCATAACATCATGATCCACTCATGAAGAGAAAAAAAAAAACACATATCGTTTGCATGACAGACCTAACCCAAACCCCACAACAAGGACACAGAAACACCCGTACATGTCCACACACGGTTCATGAATTACTTGTGCTTCGAAATTTCTCATCGGCCGCGTGGCCTAATGGCTAAGGCGCTAGATTTCGGTTCTTCCGTATATCCAATTCTCTAGAGATTCCAGGTTAGTTTCCCATAAGCAGTCAAAACATCTCGACATTCATTAACATCTTCGAATAGGTTCGACTCCTGGCGTGGTCGCTTTCTTTTTTTCTTCGCTTTTTTTTGTTTGTTCATTTTTCCTTCATTCATTCTTATTGTAATTATCGTCGAAATCATATCATGAGCGAGCTAAAGCTTGCATGTTGATCCATGGGTTTGATCAACAACATGTCATGATCTCACCGCCATGACAAGTCGCATCAGCAGCGGAAGTAGCTGAAATCTAAACGAAAAACTCTTCACAAGTACGCGTACCGACTATCAACTACTGACGATCATTGCTTAGACAAAAAAACTTCAAATCAGTCTTTCCTATCCCGATCCTTTCGCGGCGGTGGCCCAAAATGTCCTCTCCAGTATGAACTTGACGGACGCTGTGTCAAATCGTTTACCGAGCGACATCCTGGTTTCCAGTGATCATCCTCTCCGCCAAACGGCCACATGGCAACAAAGAGAATCTCGTCCGGTCCGCATGGCTGTGTCTGTTTCCAGACTGTCCAACCAAGTCTCTTCATCAGCTCCCCCAGCATCGCACGACCATGCTCTATGGCCCGAGAGATGCCTTGATCGTCATCATCCACTCGACCGATGCGGTATCCATTCGACCCGGATTTGGAGGCTTCCAACAGTAAGTCTCGAACCGAGAACAGACTTTCGCAAATGTCGCCCATAATGGCATCAACGGCTGTGTGAATGAGACCGTCCTCGAGACTCCATTCGTCGTGCAACACGGTCGAGGGCCGGAGAAAGTTGGCTCGGCAATGTGCCACAGCCTCTTCCCTTTCCCTGCTCTTCTCGGTTGCAAGTGTGATGTCGTCGGGATGTGCAGGCGCATCGACCCAGGTCAGCGTAGCAGCCTCAATCTCATCTACAAAGTGTTTCGCCGAAACTCCTTCATAAGCCAAAGACCTCAGAGACTGGCTGAACCGTGTCACAATAAGATCTACTGTTCCCTGCCAGTTAATGTTGAATCGTCTGGGCCCACTGCCGACCTGTATGAGATGTTTCTTGATATCCTTCAATTCGCTCAGGGACGCTGCCGCAAGTCGCTTCAGGTCAGGTCTCGCCGGGTTGGTGCTTGATATGTTGATTGGGAAGAATAGTCCCGAGACCATGGATGAGAAATCGATCCGAAGCCGATCTCCTCCAACTCCATCATAACGCTCTGATGCAGCTCGCGCCCAGAGAAACATTGATAAGCTGTCGTCTCCGATCTTGTCCTCGTTCAGCATTGTCCGTTTCATTGCGATGAGGTCCAGTCCGTCGTGAAAGTCGCACTTGATTACTTCAAATCCAACCTCCATACGGACCACACCATCGTAACCCCATGCTGTCACCAACTTGCACAGGTCGGCTGCCCGGTTCCTTTCGTCAAAGCCACCACTCGTAGAATTCTCTCGAATTATGAGGTCCTGCGAATCTAGTGTGCCCATGTTCGTCTTTCCAGCGCTTGTACCATCAATCAGAAGGAGCTTAAGATCTCGCTTCGCCTGGTATGTGTGGAGATAGCCTCGACGGTTGACCACTTCGCCATCGTCATCATCATCTGGTGGGCCAGAATCTGGACGGCCGTAATCAGGGCTATATCCTGGTTTATTGTCTTGGTCATCGTCAAAACGAGCATCGGATTCGTAATGTGACTTCTCTGGCCTCCGTCTGTCACCGATCAAATGCTTTTGGCCATTCTGGTTATAGATTTGAGGTGGCGGCGGCGGGGGGCCATGATGGTTGCGAGGGCCTCTAAAGGATCGCGCAAAGTTCTCGGCATGCTCGATCTCGAATGCTAGCCATTCAGGCTCCGTGGGCGTCACGTTTCGTGAAGCTCCATGATAGAACAAAGTGCCTCGGGGCGCGATGGCTGGAAAGAAGCTGAATCCGTTGTGATAATATGAAGAGCCCCATTGTCGCCCAGCAGAGTGAATAGCGTTAAAAATCAAGTTTGCATTTTCCCTTGCGCTGTCGTGATCCGGGGTGATGGGCGTACGGCTCGTGTCGCCAGATGTAGCACTGGCACCTGCGGCCACCAGGGTAAGCAAAAGCGGTATCTGCAGTATCATGATTGCCTATAAACCGAATCACGTTGTATCTCAAGTGAATAGATTCATCGAAGAACTATTTCACATCGTTTTGTTGTTGAAGCAAGACAAGACTCACCATACATACTCTGATCTGACTGGCCCGCCGCGCGGCCTGGGCGATAGACATACCCACATCCCGTTGTCGGAGCTCATGCTTACGCTGCTGCTTGCGATAGTCCCCACTGGTCATAGATTGATAAGCTCTAGCGTCTAATGATTGTGAGGCAGCAATAAACTCATGAACTGTATCATTAACGAGATCGCAACTTCCACTTCTCGTTGAATTGCTAATTTTCTCTTCCTTTTTGCCCCAGCGATGATTTGACAAGTACCTACCTAGTCATCGTTCATCGTCGCGTCGCACAGCATGTGAGTTACCCCTAGCGTGTAGATGTAGGTGGCCACCCCAATCCAGTGCTCCACAGCACAAAACGCGGCCATATCAAGTCTCTACTAGATACTGATCAAGAATGTGTAGGGTCGTTGGGAGTGGAAAAGGATTCGTGATGTCGAAAAGATTGTTTGGTGGATGCTTGTTCCAAATCCAGACCGCTTCCGTATCTTATCATGAGAAGCTCCCTACTCCCAAGAGCGAACATTCAGAGTACCATGATAGCTTCGAGGAATATGGCATGTGGTGCGGGATGAGACATGAGGGATGAGACAGGGGACAACAAAAGTAGGGGGCTGAACATGGCTTGCATGAGGCCACCCGCTCAGATACCGCTGCCCTGTGCATTTATAGCGGATGCCAGCATCTTGTGTCCGGGCCATGGATTCGGTTCGAGATGAAAACTGTCGAGATGGAAGCTGTCGAGGCGCGGGGCCCGGAAGGAGTTCCGACTACCGTATCCAACTCTATCCCCATGTTTGTACTCTACTCAACATGGTACATATATGTGCTCCAAGTCGCGACAGGTCCAATGGGGAGCTACAGGACAAACATGCGTGACACTTGATGGTGGGATGATTGGTGTGGTCTTTTCAGCCCAGCATAGCTCACCGCCGGTCAGCGGTCAAGAAGCAAAGGCTTCAAGATGAACCGAACACCAGAAACACGGTGACCGAAGACGATCCTGTCATCTCATGAATGAGATAGTCAATTTCGGAAATTGACCTTTCCTGAAGCCATCATACGACCGTGATCCAGCTGACTTGAGAACAACAAGACGGTGAGCCAGCCCGCGTCTAAATCCATGCTTCAAGAGATATCCTGTTATTGTTTGTGTACAAATAACTTAATGCTCTCTGGCTTATCTAAGAGACTGAGGCCAACCGGATAAAGTGAACATTAGGGGACCATCCATGTTCAAGTAAGGGGTTGGATCTCATGACTGTTCTCATGATCACAATTCATGTAGGATTCCTTGCAAGGGTACTGAGATCGTTTTCCCACTGAAACGGTTGGGTGTGGGTTTTCCTACAGATACCGTGGAAACTCATGAAAGCGAGAAAAGAACAGAGGAAAGGGGAGAGTGACATAGTGTAGGGTGAATCAACTTGGTATACCTACACCATCATCAGAAGCCGGGTTTGTCCTATTGCAGGAAGTGCGTGAATGCATATGAGAGAGTTGAGCAAAACAAGATGACTGTTGGTGATGCTTGAAGAATGCTTGGAAACGTTGACATTTGTAGGTTAGTTTTGCACACCGGCGAGCCATGATTGAAACTATCATGTACGCCCCAAAGCTGGGTCGTGAAGAGTGTAGCGCCCCCGGAGTTTCGGCCGAACAGGACTAGCAATCTTTGGCAGTTGACGCTTTGCCGACAGGCTGGAGTTCCTTCTAGTGCCCTCCTCTCCAGGCTGGCTCCTGCCTCCCCGTGTTGTGGAACCCTCTGTGGGCCATCAACGCCAGCCTATGATACGTTGAGAACTCGGCATGCCCAGCTCTGGAAGCTCTTCAACCATGAAACTAAAAATTATCCCTGAGCTGAGCCTGATCACCCACTGATAGCTAGGTGTAGCGCGGGGTTACCCCAGTACAATTTATATTTTTGGACTAGGCACACCTGCCAGCCAGCATCAGGGGCCGCAAAATGGTGCCTTAGCGTTGGTGCTATTTACGAGTTAGCAGCGATCCTCAGCAGTAATATCATGAATAAGACGTTGGTATTATCTACAGCTTCGCGTTTCGTTGGGCATTAGAAGGGAAGGCGCATGCATACTGTGTGCACAGCGAGGAAAAGAACAACCGCTTCTTGGGGAAAGTTCCAATCAAATTCGCACCCAAAGGTTCAAGCGGGATAGCGCCAAGGTGGGCAAGCGCAAACCATAAGAATGAGATTGGCAGCAGTAGACGGTTAGAAACATCGGATGATGATGTGGCTGCAGCTGTTACTGGCTCTTAGAAGCTGCAAGCTTCGATGCTGTTTCAGAGATGGTAGGTGCCTCTGACTTTACTACACATCGTTCTCTTCTACGAGATTTACTTTCCGCGTTTCGGTGGTAGCATCGTACTTTCCCCCGTTACTTACTTTCGTTCTGCCCCTCCCATCGCCTTCCACTCCTTCCGTTAAACTTTCAAGAGGCAAATGCAACACAGGAAGGTAAACGTGACCGATTACCTCACGTACCTGCATCGAACCGCTCTGGCGGAGTCCGTTGGGAGCATAAAATTATTCACTACCAGACTTTTCTTCTCACTTCTCTCGCTTTTTCACCATCCACGAGTCACCGATCAAGGGTAACGAAGTGCATCGTCCCTAGTGATCTCATTGCGCATATCAGACCACTTTGCATTACCTCACACTCTGAGCACTTCCAACTTTCATCTCTCTCAAACGCCGGATTGTCCGGGGTCCCTCTCATCCAGTACTATCAGTGTCAGTTAGGCAACTTTTCTCCCCCTTGTGTTAACACGCTTGAACATCAACAAAAGCGCCTTAGCTCCCAAGCTCCCCTGCGTTTTCTTCTCGATTTCACAGGGAGTCCGTTGTACTCGTACTGTCATCAACCTTTTGGTCAGTAATTCAATTTCTCATCCCATCCTGACTCTTATTAACTATTTGGCCTCAAAGACCGGGCTGGGCAATTCTCTATACAAGACGAATTAACATCCAGAAATCTACCAACGTGACCATTTCAACAAGCATCGCCCGCACCCAGCACGCCACACATCTCCTCATCTCGAGGCATCATCATCCGCTCACCTCAACACCTTGACCTTCAGACACCCAAAAGGTTTGTTAACCCCACGCCGCCACGTCCTGTTTGTCATGCTAGATATTGGCTGTTTGCCTCTATCACCTCAATACCTCTCTGTGTTTTTCCAACGACCCAAAATAGATAGCTTGCTCTATCTATCACTTGTACCTTACCTGTAAGTTGCATTTCGCTGTCATGACCAGCGAAATGCAACTTACAGGTAAGGTACAAGTGATAGAT
>JABGLY010001304.1:0-20228 GCA_013623525.1 Fusarium dimerum | reverse complement strand
CTTCCCTTTTTCTTCCCCCCCGCCCCCTTGCTCAGTCGCTGATCCACCCCGAGAGGTCTTGTGCCAGATCTACTTTTGTGTGTGTAGACGCATGGACAGGCATTCTAACACATCCCTGTCAAATCTCAGCAGCTGGGATCCTAGCATCATCTCATCACCTTTAGACTCTATCTTCTTTCTTTGAAGGAGCACTCTTGTTCTGTTGCTTTGTTACACTACACACCTCTCCAGACCCCTCCACAATCACATCCACAAACAAGTCTACACACCTTCCGACTACCTCCCCTCCCTTGTCCCCTTGTCTCTATCCTATCCATCCCCAACCTAGCCAGCTCCCATTCTGTACCTCCCCACTCTGGCTCTATTTCCAGCCTCTAGCCTGGAACCTCTGATACATGCGCGACTCGCCTGCATCCGCCCCTTCTTCTTCACCGGCTTATATTAAACGTACAAGTGCTCCTACCATGTTGTCCATCGCCCCTCAGGACTTTCAGCTTCAGCCCCAGCCCTACTATTACCTTCCTACATCAACTGGCGCCTACCCACGTGCGGTATCCTCACCTTCTCCTCAACAATACCAACGCTACCAAGCTGCTCCTCAGCACCAGCACCAGCACCAGCATCAGCATCAACCACCAGAGATCTTCTTCACCTTTGCTCCCACACTCGACGCTGCCACTACCGCTGCCATGGCTGCCGCTGCCGCCGTCACCTCCAGACCTGCCCAAGATGCCAGTGTTGCACAGGCTCTTGAGATCGCTCGTGAGAGCCCCGACGGCTGCTCTGACCCTACCATCAGCAAGATTCTCGAGGCTGCTCTATCTCAAATCTGGTCAAAAGTCCAGGCACAACCAGATTCTTATGTCATGACAAGAGATGAGTTTGCCGTCTTCAACTTTTTCCAACACCGATTCACCGGCGACAAGACAGCAGTTGGTGCCCGCAAGCGATTCTGGGATAACTGCCGAGCTTGATTCTACTACTTGACGCTGGATATCAAGTACAGAACCGATAACGACAGCAACACTGGGTTCCTCTCTTATTTCCCATTTTCTTTGTGTTTTTAGAAACGATACCATACGATCACGACGCAAGCCGCACCATTCATATTGCTTGACTTGATTTCTTCTCTGTTCTGTTTTGCATTGCCACCAATAGACAGCCTATCAACAATTTTTCTTCCCCTTTTTTATTTTCACTTCTTCCCTAACATCTTTGCTTTAATGCATCGAACCGATCTGATTTCCCAGATGACACTTGACAACCGGTACATCTGTCATACTATTGGCTCCAATCCGACGACGGCCTCAGAAAACCAGTTACGCTGTATGATACCGGTCATTTGCAACTGTTCTGTCATGAAGCTATTATGGGAAAGAGAAGAGACAGTTGCCTGTCCGGACTACTTCGGCGTTCAGGGCCCACTTACAACGGCGGCGGACCCGGTGGGGGATGAAACGAAGGGAGGAAGAAGAAAATGGCAAAATTCAGGTCAGGATGTGAAGGAGTGTGGTAACATGGCAGATGGAGATACGTACGACATACATACCCACAGCCCACGGCCAGCAGGGATGAGATGGGAATACTTTGACGCTGTCATCGCAAGACCTGCATGGATGGAAGGAAATGGGAATCCCGAGAGAGTTTTACCCTTTCCCCCCTCGGTCTCTTTCCCTTTCTTTTCTTCCATTTACCCTCTGATCCCGTTATGGGCGGCGATTGTGTTCAGAGGGGCCCTGGTTCGTTGATGGGCCCCGCACGTTTCCAGTGGATCTCCTGGTCAGGTACCGGCTTACACAACCGTCACGACCAAATTTTCTGCTATTTTCCTGAAGGCAAGCGCGGTCTGGAGTGTTTGACCTAGCGCCCCACTTCGGGCTTGTCTTGTCTTGTCCTGATCCTGATCCTGACTCTGACTCTGACCTTTGGTTCTGGTTTTGGTTCTCATTTCTTTTTTTGGAGACGAGCCTTCCCGGGTGTCTTGGTGACGGGAATGTCTTGTACAACCATCCTAATCCCCTCCCCTCTTCATTGCCTCATTCTCTTGTGGCTAGGTTTTACGCCCAGAGTCAGATTTCCACCCATGACAAACTGCGGGTCACTTGAATGTGGACTCATCAATCCTGTTTTGTCGCAGGGTCCAAGAGATATTGTCCCGAACAGGGACTTCCCTAATGTCGTCGGACAAATTGACGAATGATTGGGTATGCCGCTAATCATGGATATCCGCCTTGTCCAGAGAGTCTTGACTCGCGATTGATGCTTTGCATCAGTTCGCATAACAGCACGGCCCTGGTCCTTGTCCAGGTAATAATTAATATCCTGTCTTGTCATGTCATTGAAGACGTGTCTGTCTTGAGCGGGTATTAGCCTCGGTATACATCATAGCGGAGTTCCTCGACTCTCGGCTTCTGACACTCATGTTCTTCTTCGCCTTGTCCTTTTCAAGACTCGGTTTTCGGTGTTTGGCAGATAAAAGGCCTGTACAAAGAACGACTTTCGGAATGTTATTTATACCGTTTTTTTATTGTATCGATTGTTTATACTGGGACAACACTTGTACTATAGATCTGTCATGATGACATTATGTATTTGCTCACTACATATTCATTGTTCTTTTTCGTCATTAATCATCTCGTCTTGCTATCGTGCTACTCGTTTCCTCTTTTATTTCTGCTTCTACATGGAGCCCGTTTTCTTCACTCCCACAGTACTAGTGGTATATAGATAGACCAATCACGATGTGTGTTTACCCATTCAACAAATCTAGACAAAGAAAGAAGAAAGAAAAAAGCAAGGATTTTGCTTACTACGCAACGTGGACTTGCCCTGTCAAACGTGCTGAAGAAAAAAAAAAAAAAAAGAGAAAAGGAAAGAAAGGCAGACTTGCTGGAAGGATGATTACTCATCTCTGACTCGTTTCGCTTGTTTGCCTCACCAAGTTCAACTGCCGTTGTTGCAACCACCATGGTCCCTTGCAGGTGGGCTTCATGGTATGCGTTTAAGTAAAGTAAATATTACGGGTGGACGTACCAGGTGTTTGAAATATCATCATGATGGCCACTTGATCGTCAGGTTTTTTCATCATTGGTGCCAACTTTAAGTACCAACTTTTTTTTTTTACCCCCTTCCTTCAGAAGCTCTTCCCTTACTTGTCATGGGTATGGCCATGGTATGAAACATGCTGGAGTGAATGAGTAATGGAGAGTCACTCCGGCGAAGAAACAAGAACTAGCGAGTAAGAAACAAAGTATATGCATATATACCGACCAGTATGTACAGTATGTCCATACATACAGGTTGGGTGTGTGTACTTGTGTGCGTTGTGGATGCATGGATGGAAATATCTACGTGATGGAGTGTAATAGAAGATTACCGGCATCATGTTCAGCACGAAGTGAACCAACAGTGAGTTGCAAAGAAGGTAAAGACATCGCAGCAATCCGTCGGTCAAGAGAGCTGGATGCGTTGGCTTCATCGTATTTTAACTTTTCTTCGACCCTCCCCATCCGTATAATATCCGACACAGCTTGGTTTTACCCGTAATGGATAAGAATGATTCAGAAGGTAAGGGAGAGGAGGACAATGGAGAGGACGGTGACGGATAATGGGAGAGAAGAAGAAGAGAAAAAAAATTAAAAATTTAAGAAAAAGCTTATATTGCCTGCAAACGTGGTCCGGATGACCGTATTCCCCCAATCACATCGTGTGAATGGCCATCGTTTGAGGGAGATCTTTCTGAACGACCCCGGTTCTCCTTGTGACCAAGAGATTTGTAAGAAAAGGATAAAACAAAAATAAAAATAAAAATAAAATCAAAAATAAAATTGAGAAAAGTCCTACGAGATGCGAACCATAATGTGGAATAATGTAATACAATGTAATGTAATGTAATGAATGACTATCGCATTCCTGCTTAGTCTCCCAACGCCAACCTGATTTGCTGGTCATCATCACTTTCACCTTGTGTCTGCATATGCTCGCTCAAACTTTGCATCATGACATGATCCTGTAATTATACCAGATACCTGTTTTTTTCCTTCTTTAAGCTCAATAGAATGAATAGAGGAAAGGAGAGGCAGCAGACAAGCAAACAAACAAACAAACAAGCAGTGAAATGGCACGAGGCAAGAACAATAATACTTTCGGCAACTCTTTTTGCTATCCGAGCCAAAAGGTTCTGGAATGTAGTAACGTGTAAACAATCACAAACCCGCTGTCTCTCGGATTCTTCCTCATTGGGAGTGTTGCTCCGGCTCACCTGAACCTTCACAAACCTCCAAACAAGCGCAGATCCCATGTGGTCTAGATGTGTGGTGTGTGGGCGAGTGCGCCGTGCGTTGTGTGTTGTGTGTCGTGTGTCTTGTGTATAGCACGTACCAGTCATGAATCAATGTGCAGGTGCGCCGTGCCTTGTTTCGTGCGTGCCCTTGTCAACTTCGTAAATCATCCACTCAATTCCGTTAGTTAGCGACCCCGAGATGTCAGCGTTCCGCGTCTTACGTACGATATGAATCGCCAAAGCCAACTCCCCTGTCCCTTGTAAATGCCGCTTTCAACAAATCCCGGCCGAGTTTCTCGGGCGGTCGTCTTCCGCCCGTTGCATCGCCCCTCCGCACTGCCGTTCATTACGGGGCGTACGGGGTCAACGGACCCGGTTCACAAGACTTGGACCTGAGGACCCTGATGTTTGTTGCCTGGGAAAAGTCAAAATCGACTGATTTGGATTACTGAACCTACCGGAACCCTGTAGATGCCTTTTGGGCCGAGATCATGCAATATAGTGCCAACATTCTGCATCTCCCCTTCCACCTGGAGCTGGAGCTGGAGCATCTGACCATCATTCTTGAATTCCATCCTGATAAATCCCTTACCAATCACCCCCAACTCTCTCCAGTGTCGGTTCATCGAGTTCTGCGTGCGGGCGAGAACGCCGTAGAGCAAAGCACTATCCAGATCTGCAATTCCTAAAGAAAGCCAAATATGGATATAGGTGGTCGTCATTTCAGCTCACTATAGATCCTTCTACGGGAGCAAAGATCCAAAGGGACGCCATGTGAGACCATCTCGACATGGCGATAGTCTTTCTATCAGAATTCAGTAGTAGCAAGGTAAGATCACGAGGTCCCATATTATTGCCCATACCATACCTGACGATCACGACTGGTCAGCACAACTGTCTTGGCCATGGTGGCCTAGATGTGGGAGAGGCCGGTCCACCAGTCCAACTTGAGTTCGGGACTTCTGTCCAAGAAGAGAAGGCTCAACGTTGAGAGCCAATCTATTCCTGAACCATGTAAGCCTAGAGATGCCTCTTTGGGCCTGTCCATGAGCCAAGAGTAGAATCATATCCTCGCGCGTTGCGCCTCGAATACTAGAGGCGTCTGAAATGGGCGCTACAGATGAGCAGCGTCAACTGTCGCCGTCGCTCAAACGAGCTTCAGCAGGTCCGCCCAAGCGAGGTTAGCGAGCAACCAGTTCTCGTTAGAGTTCTCCCGAATTGCATGCCCATGATGCGAAAGAGTGTGCGTGTGCGTGTGCGCATACTTGCCTTAGCCTCAAGCGCCATTGAGAACCCTTTAACCGTACCAGGCAAGCCAACCAGTCTCTAGGTCCCACCGGAGAAAGGACGTTGAGGGCGCCGACGCCCCCAAAGCTTGTGACTGAATTATCGAAAGACAAAGCTCGAGTCGGGATTATCATCTACCCAGCCTGAATGCGCGCGCAGTACCATAAGTGCGAATCCTTCCAACTTCCAACTACCAAGCCGTCCTATCTCGCGAGGAATGCTGGTTACTGGTTTGCCGCGGCGAGCTTGGCCTTGAGTTCAAGCAATCCCGAACTTGTGGATATGGCGGGCGCCTAAGCCAGATTGTCAAGGGCAATCACTTCCTGAATAGCTTCAAGGGCACGGAAGACGGCAGGCGGTTGGCGCTTGTGTAGATCTTCTGCAGATAAGGGTTCAATACCCGCCAGGTCAGATCGTAAGTGCTCCCTTTCGGCTTGGGCCTTGCCTCATTGAGCGGGGAGCAATTGTGGCTATAGACCAGATAGGACTGCAGCCAGGTCCATCTCGTCACACACTATCAATAGATTCGTTCCGATGGCTGAAAGGGTTGTCACTATCGAGGCCCTGTAAGCCGAAAAGAAACAAAGACACATGCCAATGGCCTCGATCTTGAAATCTCCTGATGTTGCGCAGGTGTGACGCCTTCCTATCGAAGAGGCTTGAAAGACTTGCCTTGCTTGAACCAAAGCTTGGCGTGTCTCGAGCCCCGTGCGGAACAGAAGAAGCGGTGACGGCAACTTGGTAGCCAGAAAGTCGGTAACTTTAACAAGAATAAAGTCTAAAGCTGGTCGAGGACGAAAGCAGTTACTCCAGCTTGTCGGGAGGCGCGGTGTGTCTTGAACAAGCAAATGAAGCTCAAGCTGAAAGGAGGCTGTCTAAGCCATTCTAGAAGACTTCCTAAAGAAGCTTCGTCGCCCTGTGCCGAAGGGGCGTGTGGATACCTGGGGGCCATCGCTCTAGAATCGTCCAACAGACCCTAGCCTGAGGATGGCATGGTCCAGGAATAGCGTTTCACCATCGAAACGTTGTTTCTACGCATGGCGCTGCTGATGCGATCGAATAGAGGATCCGGCTCAGTCCCAAAAAGTGAAAAGCGGGGGGGTGTACGCCTCCAGGGATCGTCCAAGTACCCATTACAAGACCTTGAACTGGGGCTCCCGTGCGTGTAGCAGACCTTGTGCTGGCGACCTGCTAGATACGTATCAGAGGGCGTGCTAGTGCTCCAATCTCAAGCTTAGGTTTGCGCTTTCGGGCGGAGAGCGCACCGTATCGTAGTGCGTATCCAGCATTCCAGTAGTAGTAGCCCACCAGACTTTTGTTCTTGACTATTGGGCAATTCATCAAGGGGAATCAAACAGAGTTTTCGTGAGAGCCGGTTACTCGGTACATGGAAAGAGTCTGCAGTCGGGGTCCCGGCGTAGACTTGTTCGAGAATGACGTTCTCGTCGGTTCACGAGTTGAGGGGACATCCAGAGAGCAACGGACGAGCACCCTACTGACTTCTACAAGGTGCACCTGTCTACGCAAGTCGGATCTCGGATGATGACAGCGGATCTATCCAGGATGCCAATTGTCAAGAGATGACTTGACGCTGACACCTGCATATGATAAAGGGTTACTTTGCCAGATTGGTGACCAGCATTGGCGCGTGCCGAGCCAACCTGAGCACACAGTCCTCTCAAAGAGGGAACTGAGACATTATGAAAGGATAAATGGGTGTGGGCGGACCAAGACTAAAGTGTATTGGTGGTGGGTAAAACCCACGCTGGGACGCTGAACCCACACAGGTCAGGTGCCTTAGTTGTCTGTTTCGTTTTGATACTACTGATCAGGCGTGCCATCCCATTAGTACGCTCCGCTGTTAAACTATCAGCTGTAATAGCTTCGGGTTGCTCTTGGACTCCGAGGTGGCACGTTATTGTGTGAGGGATAGGGGTCGTGGCAGCCAGCAATGACGATTATTAGAAAGGTGCTTGGCCGTGAACTTTGTCTCGCATGACTTGCTCCGAGATTACTCGTGTCAAGACCCGAGTAGAAATCCTAAACCACAAAACATTGTATGAGTATACCAAGTTGGGGTACCAAGCCAACACCTTGAGCGGTCAAGGAGCAAAGGTCAAGATGTCATGGCCATCTGAAGATGTGTCCAACTTAATGGAAGCATCAAGATTGGATGTTTTCGCTGGAGCAAAAGAGCGGTAAAAAAAAAATCTAACAGCTTTCACTGGCAAGTGCCATAGGGCCGGCCACAGATGCTTGTTGAGTTGAGGGATGTCAGCCACATGACATAGGAAGATCCTACAATCTCCGACACATGGTGTTTCGGAGCAGTCATGGGGCGGAGATGACCCAGCACATTGAATGCCGCAAAACCCTACAGCAAGAGCCCAGTGATAGAAGGTTTCGGCAACAGGTCTTGGGAATGCCCTGGAGTATGGGGGGTCTGGAAGCTGCTAAGGAGCTGGGAATGCGGGAGAATCATGATATGCCGTACATGGTTTTCTTGACAGGCTATGCTTAGTTGGGCTGTAATCTCAGGGTTCGTATCTGCGCTTTGAGTATGGATTGTTTAAGCTCCAGCCTCGCAAGACTCGAGTCGGAATAAAGTTGGCGCCTGGTTGCTTATTCGAGCAGACGCCGCGGCCAATCGAGACGTAGCCGAAGTTACACCAAGGGAAGTCTCAGGCCACAACCATAGGACGGTGATCAATTCAAGACTGGGCTTGTTGGCAGTTGAAGAACTCTGTGGCCTCCAGGTTTGCATTGCCAATCTTGTGGTCTTCGGGAAGATCACTCCTACCACATCCCGAAAGACTGAGTGTCGAGCGGGCGCCGCGGACATTTCACAAATCTTGGCATGAGATACGCTATGAGTGAAATTCTTTTCTGTAGAGATTCACAGAGTCCGTGATGTCGTCAACGTTGATATCAGTTTGGGTAGTTGGCTGTCTGCCGTGTCGTGTGACACTAGGAATGATGGGCTTTCATTCACACAAGGAAATGGGTGCAACTGCCACTGTGAGAACCAGGGAATGACGGCGGTGCCATTGGTTCAATCAAGCATGGGCCCCACCTGCCAAACCAAGCTCTGACATGAAGTTCTGACCAATCATCAACGTACGTTTGCTGGTCAACCTGCCAACCACAAAACTGCATACCTTCCTCATCAACAACAGCTGGAGTATCAGGAGCTCCTTGAAGCTTCAAGATGGCAGGTATGGTGACTCGTTGGTTCTGGTAACTATAAATAAAAATCATAACAGGTTATTCTAGCATCGTGAAACATGAAATTATGGGAGTAAAGAGAATTTGAACATTAGCACTGGCGACGTGGATAGCATTGAGCGCGCTTCGCTAGTTACTAAATTTGGCTTGTCTGACCATGATTGACTGAGATGAGACGGACATAGAATATTGAGAGGCTCCAGCTGGAGAGAGAGAGAGAGAGAGAATAGCTGTCATATGATTCGATTATTCATTACAAAACGCCTTCCCAAACCGTAAGATTGCAGACATCCGTGCCGTCAGAATCAAGTCCATAGATACCGCACCCTGGCTCTTCCATTTTAACTCGACCCCGTTGCTTGGGCAATGCGCAACCACGCCAATATTCTTCACATGAACCCGCCAGCTCACACAAATGAACCTCCTGGCCACTTCATTCATCGTCCCCAATTCTTACTCCGTTATTATCTCCACAACTATCATCCATCCATTCGTGGTTGTCGTTCAGCTCGCTGTTCATCACTTACTCACTCAATTTCTACCCTTCAATAGACGAGAGTTCATCCGGCCTGTCATAGCTACTGCTCACCATAGCTCTGGCTCTAGCCCTATATTTGGAAGCTCTTGCAGCATCACCACATGTGGTGACCAATATCGTCTACCATTAACGAATCTTCGTCTACGCCCGACATCTGCTAGATTACCGCCTTGTTTGGTGCAGTCTACTGCACGGGGAGTTCACAGCTGCAGCCTGTAGATCATACCTAGCCAAACCCCATCATCCGATATCAACCACTCCTTCACGGCAATAAAGACCAGCAACAAGGCCAACCATCGCCCACCATGCGTTATAATCTCATAAAAATGATCCTGCGAGGAGTTGCTCTCCTGTTCACCATCGTCCTCACGGGCCTCGTTGGAAATGTCATCGCCACCAACATTGATGCCCCTGGATCTGCTACTGCCGCTGTCAACTTCATCATGTTCGTCACTATTGTCTCTTGGATTGTCAGTATTGTCGGTCTGGTTGGTTTCTTCGCATCGACCGCCGATAACCCCAAGGTCCAACTTCCTCTCGACGGAATAGCTGTCTTGTTCTCGGCTATTGGCGCAATTGTCCTCGCTGGATCACTCCGTGCCGTTGATTGTGGTGATATTGAGCCTAAAAAGATGCCTAGTAACTGGATTGCTTGGGGCTCTGCTAGCGATGAGACGCGATGCCGTAAACTTCAAGCCAGTACAGTTTTCATGTGGTTCCTGGTTGCCTGTTTCTGTGGCAGCCTAACTCTTACTATCAGGGACGCCCGCATCAAGTACGGATCCATCCGAAGCGCTTCGCGGCCGAGCATGTCCCAGATCGGTGTCTGAGTCAAAGGTCAAAGACAGATGGAGGGAATGGATTCTCAGACAGTGTTAGGTGCAGGCACTCTTGTGCTTTGGGACGTAACGATTCCCTGCCACCAGTCGCTTGCCTAAACGTGCCTCTGATTAATGGATATTATCACAGGCAGGGAGCGGGTGCGAACTCATCATTTTGGAGACACCGACGCTATGATCTTAAGTCACACCGATGACATACGAGCAACGTTGATATGGGAGCCGGAGTTTATTTTATAGGGATAGAGATAAGGAATTCTTCTTTTTATTTTTGGGTATTGCAAAAGCAACAACCACACACTGGTCGACCAGTGTATATGGAATGGCGCATCGCGCCAAATACAACGAAAACCCAGACCAGGGCTCGTGAGGCCAGTATATAGTTAATTGAATCCGACCAAGGCGCACATTACTACATGCTATTATTTCCCCTGCATCGTCATACATGCATGCTGACTTGCGTGAGTGACTTGAAACAATCAATGGTGCATATCAGCTTGTTCTGCAACGAAACGATGCCAATGTATTCACTGTAGAGTGTAAACAATCAAAAAAGAACCTAAACACCATGAATAATGAACAGCCTGAGGATCTTGGTTCCCTTTCTTGTTTCAGCAGCAACTCAACCCATCTAGACCTGTATTATTTCTCGTCATCTATAATGTTGCTGCGGCTTCCACTGCTCCCACCGCCTTGAAGGCTGTCTTGTTCGTCCATCGGATGTCGACATTGTGCGCCCATTCCATATATTTTGTCCAAGCTAGAGTCACTGGTTAGTAAAGCCGCGTGTGTTAACGTCATGAGGCAGCTCCGTACTCCAATAGGCAAACTTTCGCCCAAAGTATTTACCCATCCAAGGCACTATCATCATCGTAAGGATGAGTTGTAGCTGCTCGAGGCTTCGATCCCATTCTGCTTGTGCATCCGAGTCGGTCTCGGAGTATATGTCGTCGGTGGAGATGGAGGGGAGGGAGTCGACGTCGTCCTTGTCGTCGAAGGACGCATCATGGAGATCCACGAGAGAATCGGTGGCCGCCATTACGATGACTTCGAGAGACGGTTAGGTGTGTGAAGGGGTCGGGAGATGCCGATGGGATGTCGAGCTTGAATGGTCTTGAGGAAATGATGTCGTTGAAGCCAGGATGGGGCTAGATGAAGGCGTGTGTCGTCAAAGAGGAGCAGGGTTGCTGCTAGATCATGGGTGTACCGTGTACCGTGTACCTGGTGACAAAGGTAGCTTATTACCGCCAAGACAAGACAAGACTTTACAGTTTAGATAGAGTATTTGCTAAAGCTCTTCTTACCTCAATGAGAAATAGCAATAATATATCTACCATTTATAAGGTCTCTGCCAGTTATATTTTTACCGAGGAATCATTAACGAGCTCATTCAATCGGTACCCCGGACAATGTCTCCGAGCTGGAGTAGCTCTTGCATGATACGATTGGTCGTGCAAAGCCTCCTTGCAATGATGCTCACGTGATCTATCTCGTGACTCGACGATAACGATATCCTTGTCCAGGTCAACCTTACTAGGCCTATCTAAATGGGTATCAAGGCTCACTCGCCATGACGTTCGATTGACTTCCTCTCTGACTCAGAAGACTTTCCCTCATACAAACAATCAAGCAAACAGAAACCGCATGCACGGGCAATAATCCGCTATCGTCAGAATATTCCGCGGTATCTATCATATCGAAAAAAGCACATCGACAAAGAAATCTCACCTTTATCGTTGCACCTTTCTCGCAGCTGTCGCAAAGAAATACGACCTAACTACCACAATCTGCGAGACAACAAGAACCAAGAAGGCGACGTGCACCCCTCAACTGAGCGCCGCAAGTGAACTTAACAAGCCTCAACCATGGATGGTCAAGTAAGTGCAACAAAAAAAAATAAGAGATTTGCATCCCCCACCTTAACAACAGCTTGCACCACACTTCCACTGCACTGCACCACACTACACTACAGCACGCCTGGAATATTCAATTCTGCTTGGCCTCTCCTCCCTTAGGGCCCATATCTCTTTTTACCCCTCCAAAAAAAAACCAAATGATCCCAAAGAAAGCCCTCTAGCACATTCTCGCCCTATCAGATTCCAACCCCACCAATCGTCTGCCCGTCTGTCATCCACTCACGCACCAAGTTGTGCAAGTACCTCTGTATCGTTCTACACCACTTTGAGGGGGGAATGATTTGAACTCGTTGTTTGACTCACATTTTCCACCCGCCACCCACCACTCAACTCGACCCTTTGCCTACGACAACGACAACGACAACAACTTGTTGGCCCCGCCCATTTCTAATCCTCCACAAACCGCCTTTACTAACCTGATATCTTTCTTTTCTTCTTATTTACAGGACCTTCCCGAACGCAAATCCCGCAAGTCCGTCGCCTTTACCGACGAGCAAACCCTAGTCGACGTTGACGGTTCCGTCACGATGGTCAACTCTGCTACCGAAGAAACGAAGGAGACTGCTCAGTCTCACACGCCACGTACGCCGCCGTTGTCTGCCGCACTTGAGGCCTTTACTGATGCCCAGCCAGCAGCTGTGGACGATGCTCCCCCTCCCGAGGACGGCGGTCTCGACCTGTCCCTGCTAAAGAAGAAGAAGAAGAAGAAGACCAAGACCGAGGATGCAGAGGAGGATGCTGCTGCCCCCGCTGAGGATGGAGGTCTCGACCTGAGCATGAAGAAGAAGAAGAAGAAGAAGACCAAGGATGCTGCTGGTGACGACGATGAGTTCGCTGCCAAGCTCAAGGAGCTCGAGCTCAAGGATACCGAGGAGGGTGCTCAGGATGCCCAGGAAGAGGAGGGTGGTGATATGGAGGCCGGCACCGGTATCTGGGCCCACGACGAGACAAAGCCCATCAGCTACACCTCACTTCTCGGCCGCTTCTTTACCCAACTCTCCCAGAAGAACCCAGACCACTCCATCGGCGGCACCAAGAGCTACAAGATCCCCCCACCCCAGTGTATGCGTGAAGGCAACCGAAAGACCGTATTCGCCAACATTGCCGACATCTGCAAGCGCATGAAGAGAACCGAGGAGCACGTCACCGCATACCTGTTTGCTGAATTGGGTACCAGCGGTTCCGTCGACGGTAGCCGAAGACTGGTTATCAAGGGTCGTTTCCAACAGAAGCAGATTGAGAACGTTGTCCGAAAATACATCAGTAAGTTTCTTCTCTGTCATTTCATATACTAACTACACTTGTCCTCAGCAAAGCTAACATTGTGTTCTTAGTCGAATACGTCACTTGCAAGACCTGCAAATCCCCCGATACCGAGCTCAACAAGGGAGAGAACCGTCTCTACTTCATTACCTGCAACAACTGCGGTTCTCGACGTAGTGTCACCGCCATCAAGACCGGTTTCTCTGCCCAGGTCGGCAAACGAAGAAAGATGCAGGGTTAAGCATACCCTATCTCTCCTCCTTTTTCATGTCCTTTCTTTCTTCTCTTCTCAACACTCCTGTCTGCTCAAACTTGGCACCTCTTTCCCCTTCTCATCTCTTCTTTACCTTTATGGACCGGTGAAAAGGCAGTAGTGTATTCTCCCGATTCTCCCACAACTCGGATGTTTTCGTCTGGAGGTCAAGCATAGAGGACGACAGGAAATGTTGATTGATGTTCCCAGCCCACATTGGCTGGGACGTGGCCGGTACTTAAAAAAAAAACGAAAAGGCTAGGCCTGTACGATGGGATGACGATCAAGTTCTTAAAAAAGGGAAAGGATGAAAGATCAAAGTCGGGCCCAGTAGGTGATGTACTCGGGCGGCCGGGGTTATGATATGGCGCATGGGATCATGTACATAATGCCGGAATGACTCAAAATATTGCAACTATACCACGAAGTTGATTCTCTTGACCTGAAATTGTGCACTATTACAAACACAGTAACTTGAATGCAACAAAAGGGTGACCGGATTTTTTTTGTTCTTGCAAGAGCCTGTAAAACAGTAGAATACTTGATGAGCATCCTTTGTTCTTTATTTCTCTATTATCAAGCCAGGGAGGCATCATCCCATGAATCTGTCCCTTCTCAACCACCAGTCGGAGGCTATTCTCATCCGCGCTCCTTGAAAAAAAGTAGTAAAAAAAAGAGTAGACATAAAAAAAAAGCCAAACAAAACCACGAGCTCCCGTTATCTTAAACGAGTTAAAGAATATCAACCAAGTAAAAGAAACAAGTGAACCCTTCC
Source organism: Fusarium dimerum (assembly GCA_013623525.1). Classification (NCBI taxonomy): domain Eukaryota; kingdom Fungi; phylum Ascomycota; class Sordariomycetes; order Hypocreales; family Nectriaceae; genus Fusarium; species Fusarium dimerum. The sequence continues at coordinate 5,850 of JABGLY010001304.1, read as the reverse complement.
CCATACGCACAATCCATGACCGTCTCATCTTTTGTTTTTCAAGTCTTCGCTCTGCCCCTATCAGTGTAATAAAAGAACCCTCTCTTCTGTACAAGTAGTGATGTGTTATGTTGTGTCGTGGTGTTATGGATTGTTATGCTGAGTCGTGTAGTCAAGGCATATGAATTATGCCAGTTGTCATGCTTTAGAAATACATTGAATGAGAGAAAACAGTCTCCTTGACGGGCCTGTGTGAAAAGAAAGTTCCTCTACCGTCGATAATGTTGACTATCCTACCGACGGTTAAGTAGAGCTGCATTGCCTGTCAGCCCATTGGACTTGTCAGCGTTCTGGAAGAGGGACCTGGATCGTGTTCGGCCTTCGATCCCATTCTCAGCAGAGACGGCGGTCTTGGTTGCGTTGTCCAGAGTGGACTCGACCTCAATGCGAGCAGCCTCGAGAGTTGTTGGTAACCATTCCGCAAGACGGTGCTTCTCGATGTATTGGTGGAGGAGCTTGTCTTCGTGCTTCATGGCGTCAATCATCTTAGACTTGAAGGTTTGGTCAAAGTCGCGGAACCGGCGGTCAAGGTTTTCTGTGAATGCTCCAAGCGCTTCCTGGGGGGCGAGGGGTCGGAAGGGATCCTTGGCATCCTCTGTTTGTTGATTAGTATCATAATCATGGAAGAACATGGGCCAGCGAGAACTTACGATAACTGATGCAGTCGGCAAGCATGGCATATAGCTCTGTATCAGCTAAACGTTCCACGACCTCGCGGTCATCCTTGAGCTGCGTGTCATTGATCTTGGCCCAGTCATCACGGATGTAAAGTCTCCTCCAGATTAATCGTTTCGCTTCCTTGACTTCGTCGCTGTAGCAGCTGCTTTCGGCCACCTTAAGAGCCAACCAGAATGGATGAGCAATCTCCTCTCGCGACTCGGGTTTGAGAGAAACCAAAGTCAGTAGATCGATGAGCGTCATGGCATCCAGAGCCTCGTGTCGCAATAGTCGCTTCATGCCATCCTCAAAGATTTGGTGTTGAGCTTTCTGTCGACGGGGGATGTTCATGCTGTGAACCTCCATGGCGAAGTTGAGCGCCGCCGCTTCATCAACCGCATCGTAAGTGCTGGGGAAGATCTCATGGTAGAGCTGATCTTGGATTCTGATGGCGATGAGTTCTTTTTCGATCTTTTGCAGTTTCTCTTCAGTGCGAGTCTCGTCAGCATTGACCTTCAATGAAGAAGACCCAGCGGACTTCTCCTCCATCTCAGCCAGTAATGCAAGCTTGCCGAGGCTCAGTTCGATCTTCTTGCTCCAAACTTGCTGTTCCTTGTTGAGTGCAAGATTGATCAAAGTGTCGGCACTATGCCCGATATCCTTCTCTTGCTGCACGTCGTTAATCCAGGAAATTCTCGCTAGCTCCGGCTTGCTACGAAGGAACTGTGTCTTGAGACCGAACTTATCCAAGTCAAACTCGAGTACAGCTTCAACGCCATGCTTCTGCAACAGAAACTCATAGGCCGGGAATGCGAATGATTGCCCGTAGCTCGCGAAGCTATCTTCGAGCTTGGCCTTCTTGATCTCTCTAAGACGCTTGAGGCTCTGTTTCTCGGTGATGGAGAGGCCAGGTTCTTCCAGCTGGGTTTCGAGCTCTTGGATGTGATCCAATAATATCACAGAAAGCGCACGAAGACATTCATGCTTTTCTGAGATAGTCGCTGCCTCCTCCCACTTGCCGGCGCGAGCCAATGCCAACGGCTTCTCGAAGCGGTCTGTCTGGTAAACCTTGTAGAAGTTCTGGCCTATGCTCCTTTGCTCGGGTTTGCTCGTAGCCGATCGTGCAAACTCAACGACACACGTAAGCATTGCATCAACGAGCTTGGGAAACTCTTCAAACAATTGGTTGACAATCTTGGGGTCGGGGTGGTTCGAATCTTTGGCGTTGTCGGCTGTGCCGTAATATTTTGAAATCCACTGGTCTGAGAGGTCGACGAGCCGCTTGATGTTGTTGGCTACGTAATGGCATCCCGTCCAAGGTTCAGGAAGATCTTCGTATCCTTCTTGCAAAATTCCCATGCGAAGCTGCTCCTCACCCAGGCCATAATATGCTAGATTGTTCTTTCGGAAACTGAGAGCAACTGTTTGTGTCGTTATGTTGATTTGAGTGGCTTCGTGAAGCATGACAGTCACCTTGATGTCATCGAGTAGGTGGTCTTTGTACAAGATCTTGATGACCTCGTAAGCCCAGGCGACGAAGAGTTCTAGGCGGAATACATCATTGATAAACCAGTGACGTACACGGTCAACCTCGCCAATCTTAGCAACGGGGTTCTTCTTCTGGTCCTGATGAATGAACTCCACAATGGATCCAATCAAGCTCTTCTTATCATGGGCTGGGCGAGCTGCAGTAAACTGCTCATGCTTCTTCCACAACTCGATCGCTACCCTCATCTTCTCGGCATTGTGAAGCAGAGCCCATCGTGTCTTTCGGCCTAAATCTGCCCCTGTGATACGCAAGTGGGCCATCAATCGCTCGAGTGCATTGGAACGGGCTCGAAGGTTGTCCTCGAGGGAAGCCGGTAGAGTCGATATGTAGGGTGTCGTTGAGCTCAAGATCTCGTGGCTGACTTCAAGGGCGGCCTGTGCAACTTCCTCGTTGGAGAATTGGATCTCCTGGCGACCGTCAAAGATCAAAGGGTTATCTTGCTTCACGCCAAAGAAAACAGCCTGCTCAAGCTTGCTCTTGGCGGAAACTCTAGGTGGTTGGTCACTGGCAAACTTGTCCACGTCTGTTGTCACGACACGTACAGTGCCTGCACCACGTACGAACAAGATAGCAGCGGGGTTCTTGGTTTTGTGGCGAGGCAGGCGGCTGTCCTCCTGGCTGTGTACGGCAGGACTCTCCTCGAATCCGGATCCAATAATCTCGTGAACATCATCTTCCCTGAAGTCAATTACATCCTCATACGAGGCAGGGAGGATATGACTGTCGGACTGCAGCTGTGACTCGGGGGATTGAGGCGGCACAGCGATGGAGGCAAGGATTGTGGCGCGGGGGAACACAACATAGGCGACAAGGGCTGGACGAGGAAGGTAAAGGCGAGGGCGAAGTGACTGGACGGCATCGGAGGATGAGGTTGGTGAGGAATATGAGGTAATGGGACGGACCATGCCAACCCGGCAGTCATCGGGGGTGAGGATAATCTCGACAATGGCATAACGAGCTGTGCTTCGGAGAGTAAGGCTGACCAGAACCACCAAGTGCTGCACCGAAGAATCATCAGATGCGATGGCTTCGCTTAGTCGAGTAAGCTCGAGGTACTTGGACTCTAGGCCCTTTGGCACATAAGTACAGTCGATGGCCTCGAAAGACTCTGCCGGGAGCTGTTGAGAGGCCGGATCGGTTTCCTGCAGGGCGGCAACAATCTCCTCGCGCATATCAGCCTCTCCAATGATCTCATTATGGCCACCACGATGGACTCTCCATGCTTGGAAGCGTCCCTTTGCAGTAAGTGCAACAATGTTCCTCTCTCCCATCCTGTTGGACCTGTCGGCGCGTACGGCTGCCACATCACCTCGGAGTGATAGGTTTGAAAAGGCATGCCGAATGCTGCCAAAGATGCCGCTGGATGTGGTGGGGAAGCTGCTGCGCAAGAACTGGATCGAGATGGCAGGTCGTCCATAGCTATCTCGCACGTTCATGTAGGCCAATCGTCCAGAGTTGAATGTCAGGATGAAGCCAGCCGATTCCGCATTCGTGATCGCAAGGACCTTCTCGCCCGATTGCATCCCAGAAATTGTATGCTCGACGCCGGAGCGGTCTTTCTTGATGAAAGCGAAGGTTGCCGCACTCGAGATGGACTCCCAGTAAACAACTCTTCCGCTACCAGACATAACAACTACCAGGCCAGGTTCGGTGGATGCAGCCGAAGGTGAGACCAGGCATCCTACTGGAAGGGGATCGTTCGGCCTAGATGTTGAAGGAAGGGTGAAGGTGAAGGTTTCGGGTGACTGTGCGGTCGATGCGTAGGGCCAGACGATGGCGTGGGTAGCGGTCAGCGTAAGAGCATAGCCAGAAGAAGAAAAGATTTCGGCATTTTGGTAACCTAAATGAAGATGAGTGGGAACTGTCATCAAAGCAGGTGTCAAGAATCAATGCTTACCAGACCAATCTGTGCGAATCCTGTCGGGGAGTGCTGGTAGTTTGCTCACAGTGTAAGCGTTTGTGCTTGTCTGAAAGCAACGAGGTTAGCAAAAGCATCGCATCAAAACAAACAGACTAATTCGAATTTCATACCAAGACAAGACTGCCATCGCCCTTGTTAGCAGCACGGTCACCGTGCTTTGGTTTTTTTGTGCGAACGTTCAATTCTCTTCGTAGGTTGGGGCTGGGAATGTCTACGACATCCTTGGTCGTGGTTGTAGTGGAAACTGGCAGAGTCGCGACCTTGTCCGTCTTGACCTCGATCATCTCCTGTTTTCCATCAGGATTGACAAAAGTCTGCTCGGTCAACGGTAGGCGCTGTTTCTTGGTCTTGGGCTGCTGAGCGATATTTTCGGAGCTCAAGGGCCGTTGGCGACGACGTGAACGTGTGGCTGTCGCCGGGCCACCTTCAGCGACAGAGGGAGAGAACATTTTTGGGCGGGTCGCGATGGGTTAGAAGGGGGGAAAAAAAGAGTAGTCGTATCGTATGGTATCGTATCGATCGTATCGTCTTTTTTATTCAAAGCGCGAGAAAAAAACGATGGACCGATAAGAGTCGCGATGAAGATTCGACCTTGAAAAGACTAGAAGGTCATTTTGTCGCGTAATGAAGATGATGTGTGGGAGTTGGATTTGAGAGAGAGTGAAGCTAAGAAGCAGAAAAAAAAGGATGGGACGGGATGGGCATGCAAAAAGCAGAGAGGAGCCTGGAAACGGTGATTCAGTGACGAAGCGTGAAGCAAAAAGCCAATCGAAAAACAAAAAGCAAAAAATGGCACAGGGCAGGTTGGCCAAAGGTCGCCTAAGCTACAGCACTATCGTGAAGTTTTGCGCGTTCTGATTGGTAGATGCCTTTCTGGATCTGTTTGGTGGGCAAGTGTCAATGCTGGTGGGATGAGCTGGCAGTATGTGCCAATAAAGGCTAAGGATGCTTCTAGGTTTTTTGGGGAGAGAGAGAGAGAGCTCACCAGGGTGGATGGGTAGGTACCTAGGTAGGTAGGCATTTACTAACGTTACCTAGCACCTAGGTACGGTTGCTGTTGCTGTTGCTGCAGTTGCGCACGGGCCAATCAAGGTTTGTACCGTCTACGATGAAGGTTCCACTTTGATCGCATGGAAAAGAGCCGCTCAACAGGGACGCAGGCAGAAGAATGTCATGGTTACCCTCATGCTATAAAGACACAATGCATTATTACACTGAGGTTGTCATAATTCAGGGTTTTCAACCCATATTCGAATTAGAGATACTTTACCAATATGTTTGTTAGCCGCTATCATCGGGCCCTTTCTTTTTCCTATAAACCTCTTCACGAGAAATCCCCCAACGCTCGTGCAGCAAGCTCATCATAGATTAGAGCCTGGCGTTCCAATTACTAGTATAAGCTTACAGTACATACATAGTACATGCGAATAGCCACGGCTACTCAATTGTGAACTATTGGATTCGGCGCGATACATCGTAGGCATGAACGGTGCATTACAATATGTATAAACGCAGAACAATTACACGCTGAATGCTTTGCTTAACTTCAATTTACATCGGACTACTTTCCTTCCTCTCCACCACATGTCCAGCACTCCTCCTCTCCTTTTCTCTTCCACTATTGTATTTCTTCCACCCCATACATTCCTTCCGCATTCGCATCTCCCCCACCCTCTTCACAATC
>JABGLY010001280.1:0-10774 GCA_013623525.1 Fusarium dimerum | reverse complement strand
GAACCAATGAAATTCCGCTTTCCCTGTTGGCAGGCTGATTGAAAATGGTCAATTTGGGGAAACATCTTCTCCGCACTGTATCCGGACTAATGTTTCCGCGCTAACACACTAAAATCTAGTATGCTCCACTATCATTCTCGGGTCTATCCTTCATTACCCGAGTCTATACAAATCGTGTTGAACCACAGCGGTCCAATTAGGATTTGCGCGGTGCGTTTCAACCAATAGCACCTCGTTCAGTGAAATAGCCTTGTCACCTGATATAGTATACCTCAAACAGGAATAGTACAGCGTGCAAGTCCACTGTAAATAGCGCAACAGGTTGCGGGGTCACACAAAGAACAAGCAAGCATCAATATACACAATCAATGAACCGACAATTGACGGTTTAACAGTACATCTATCCTAAAGTAATGACTGTGGTCTTATATACTAGGTATTATCTGGATTGATCAGTGAAGTTGTTGATAGATCAGTGCTGATTTATATTAATTAGTCCTGATCGTTGTTGCTTGGCACTGATTAATGTCGCCATGCGGGGCCGACATGCAGTTCACGTGACCTTGATCCTTGTCTTCTATCTGAGTCGTGACAATATTCATGATAAACTTAGTAATCCTTACTTAAAATATCTTTAATATTATTAAAGAATTAATATAACGGGTAGATTCTCCAAGAGATAAAGCTTGTCCGTTCTAGGTTTATGTTAGTAGGGTTATAAGATGCAATACCGAGCGTAGCGAGGTGTTATTACGATTCTTAATAGACAAGTAATGCGGGTAAGGCTTATTGTCGTAAAGATGTTTTATTGATAGCTTGTGGGCTAGAGTCTATGAAAGTGCTAATAAATGTGATCTATATACTTGGTTGTGGCTTTCGGTTGGTGAGCCGGTGTCACGGGTATATCACACAATAATACAAAGGAGTGAAGAGATAGGAGCGAGGTCTCAGGGAAATAGCAGCTTATTCGAATAAGCCTAGTTAGGGGTACTATCCTATACAAATTGATTCCTGACCCCCTGTTTCCCTCGAGGGGGTCACGGTCCTTTTATGGTTGTGGGCCAAAGCGGGTAACGCAAGTGGCGTTATTAGTGCCGCCCTTTACCGCCTTCCTAAACTGAAACGCTTAAACTTCCGCTCATGACAGCCGGTCTCATACGTGAGCCACGAGTCACATCGTGAGTCGTAAGTCTAGCTGAGCCTCTGCCGTGAGTCTGGGTAAGCGGCTTATGGAAAATGTGGCTGGAGGCTAGTAGGGAAGACCTTGGTAACGTGCACGGTTGGGAAATTGCGATCAGGATGAAGAATAAGTGGGGCTTTGAGGATCTTGTCTATATTTGGAAGAACCTCAATGCGTGCACGGGCCAGATTCTGTGTAATTCGGCACATTACAGCGAGCCCTTGTTACAGTAGTAAAACTTCTCTTCAAGCTTGGTTTCAGTCCTTTCCCCTTTTAGACTGGTAAACTGACTCAGCACATGTTTCTGCGTCAACGCTCTTCTTATCTTATCTCTGTCAAAATAACCATCTGACAATCCCTTGCGTTCATTAACTGTTGCATTTTCAATGGACATTTACCCAACCTCATCCTTATCACGCTGTTAACACCGTCTTGATGAATAACTATAACACCGAGCTGTCAGACTATATCGAAGGTTGGCTCAACACCTTTATCGCCGATTCCAATATCCCGTGTTGCAGCCAGAAACGCGACGCGTCGTTCAGTCCCAGACCCAATTGGAACGACATGCCAACTCCGCCATCATCAGACTTGGCTCAATCGACACCCACCAGGAGCAGAAGGCGATCACCAAAGAGACCTCGACAAGATGAAAGTCCCTCCGAACAAAATTTCAGCCAGGACAGCCTGTTCGACAACAATCAGACTCCTACCGGTCCTGCAAGAACACTTCAGATGACGATCCCAACTCGTCCTTTCTCGAACCCTCCTATCTTAGCTCCATCATCTTCCGCATCCGCACGTTCAACCCGATCCCGATCTAGCAGCCCCGTCAAGCGCGCCACGTTGGAGCTTCTCCAAAAGCCCGTTATCTTCGTCCCCATTAAGAAAGCGCAACTCCAAGAAAACATGCATCAGACGTACGACAAGATTTTTGACATTGCAGACGGCAATGAATTTATACCTAATTCAGTCCAGGAGGATATAAAAGCCAGTCATGACGCTATCAGGTCACGTTGGTTCTTTGATCACCCTGAGGATAAATCGTCGGATTATAAGGATGAACTCGCTGCCCTTCGCGAGATTCAACAGGATGCAATTCTTTGTCAAAGGCAAGGAGCTTCAGAGTCGGCTTGGAACGTCGACGTCCACGGACCGTTGCTAAAGCTTGCCTTGAAACCATTCGAGTCTTTGCACCGCACGATCCTCACACACGCAAGCATCAGCAAGCCCTTTCTCCCAGAGATGCGAACCGAGTCGTATTACGATATAACAAAATCCAAGATGATCGATTGGGGCATCACGATGCGTCCCTCGGAATACACAGCGGAACATATTAGCGAGGTGCTATACAGTCTACCGCATAACAAGCGCTCTATCAACCAAACGATATACGGACCCGTTAGACACGACCCGATCGCGGTGTCGATAGAGACCAAGATCGCCAGCGGCCTTATTGAGGAGGCGAGGGGTCAGCTGGGACTCTGGGTGGCGGCGTGGCACCAGCGGATGAGGGCGCTTCGAATTAGCGACGAGCAGATCATCACATTGCCGCTGATACTAGTTATGGAGCATGAGTGGAAGCTCATGTTTGCGTGTGACCAAGGGAATGCAATTGTGAGTATACTCTTGTGAATTGCGTGATGAGATAGCTAACTGGTTTTCAGCATATTGCAGAGGATATAATAATAGGCGAGACTAGAGACTTGGTTGGTTTATATCGTATTGTTGCTGTGTTGAGAGCGCTGGCTTTGTGGATAGAGACTGAGTATGCAGCTTGGCTGGATAGATGGTTTGGGCTTGGTGAGACTGCTACTGATCCCGCAAGTGCTCCGTAGCAGTATTTCAGACAATATTGATGGCGTTCTTCAAATTTACTGTTTCTATGTCGAGCACGTAACTGCTTGTACTTGGTCACAATTTGGAGTGCTTGTGAATTCGGGATTGGTAGCAATACTACTACTACTGTACGCAGTCGTGGTGGTAACATGACAGGATACAACAAATCTGGCCCATGCATGTTGCCGGGTCGTCCGTGCACGCGTCATGTCTGGGTATTTCGTCGAAATACCACCACGACTGCGTACAGTAGTAGAGTTATAATAGAGTGATTGGATGCAATGACTTTAAGGACTGTCCTTCTCCTTTCACTAATTTACATCCCAAGTCTTTGCATCATAACTGTTAGCCGCACCCTAAGTTGAGAGTGGTTGGAGATTAGTCAGCAAATCACCTGGCCAACGCAACCACAACAATATCGCGCCCACTGACGTAGTCAATCACACTGGCAGATCATACTCAACACTATTTAACCATCATTATTCTACAGATACCTCGCAAGCCACCCAAAAATACACCTGCATAACCCATGGCCTTCAATATTTCAATCGAACAGGTTGTTTCTTGGCTCGACGCATTACCCTCCAATCCAGACGAGCCGGAATCCCAATCCAACTGCGAGCGCGCAGCCAAGCGACGACGGCTTTCGAAGCGCGATAACTCGCAAAACGGCCGACGACTCATCTCCCCCCCGGAATCCGAAGCAGCATTTCGAGAATCAAAGCTTGCTGTCTCAACAGCGAAGAAAACAGTCCATCCCATGCCTCCGCAAACGCCAGGCAAGCGGCAAATTGGTGATATTAGCAACCCCGACGACGATCAGACACAACGAGCAACCACGAGCACCGATACCCAATACAGACACCCCATAAGTGATGCTACCAGCCTCTCCTCCCAAAGTGAATCGGCCTATTCACGCGACAGCAAGCGGTTAAAACGTTCCCAGTCACCAACTAAACTCTTCCCACTCTACGGACCCCAAGGCCACCGTCTGCTTCGAGACACATTCGCCGTTACTACAAATGCACACGCTTCCTCTCCAGCCGTTGAACTCTTGATTGAAGACATGAAAGAAATAGTAGGAAGACACTGCATCATCCCGGGGGTATTGAAAGAGGCCCTGCAGCAACAACCGAAGTCGGCTCTAGCCTTCGACCGACTACACGACTACATGTTCTTTGATGGAGACAATCGGTCCCAAAGTGCAGAAATTGGGTCAGCCCATACCGGTGGCCGAGCCGGTGCGGACGAGATCGTCCGCCGTGTCTTGCGCATCGCCAGTTGGTCGATTGAGTGCTCCCGAATGCTCAGTGACGAGTTGGCTTGGAATAGTCTGGTACATTCGCCACTACTTGACTTGTTTGTGCATGATATGCCCGATGCACGGGATCAAGACGTTCTAAGCTTCCTGCCTTGGTTAGTTCCAATCCCCAGCCGTATCATTTGGACTGTCTGACTTTGATCCATTCAGCACAACCACCAGCATTGACTCTGCATATCACCGATTTCCTGACCGGTCAAGCCGTGTTGACTTTGTGTTTCGCTTTCTTCCCGAACGTGACCCCACGGTAGTCGACGAAGCATCAAGACTAGGGACTGTTCCAGACACGGCGGCGCCATGCCTCAACTGGACGACCGACAGCATGCTCCAGCGGTATCCATTAGCTTTTAGTATCGAGACTAAGCGTTTCGGTGGTAATATGGTGAAAGGTGAGCAGCAGCTGGGCATCTGGTATGCTGCGCAGTGGGAGTTTCTGCATTCAAAAGTTGGTGCTGAATTGCTCAACGGTATTGAGTTTCTGCCCGGCATTGTCGTCCAGGGCCAGATATGGTCACTTGTCATCACAATCAGACGTCACACAACGACTGTGAGTATATGCACATGCAGCTTCAATTGGCTCCAAGCTAACACTAATCTCCAGACAATACTATCCAGTATCGAGTTTGGCAATACACACTCGGTGCTTGGTGTCTTTCAAGTACTGGCTGGTCTGCGACGACTTAGATCTTGGTCACTGGATGTGCTGTGGCCATGGTACAAGCGACATCTTGATGGGGTTCTTGGCGTGGTGGCAAGGGATGAGTAAGATAGCAAAGAGCATAGAAGGAAGTCAGAAATCAGTGTAACGATGCGGGCTATATCCGGGTCTAACTGATACTCCATCTACTGACCCCTTTCCGGCTGGAGAGGGAGTCGCAAAACCTAGTAGTCAATGACAAAATCAATTGTAGTAGAATTGATTTTTCTGCCCCGCAATACAGGGGTTGAGTTGATTTTATAGACAGGGGTTGATTTGATTTAATCAATCAATCAATCAATAGCGGGATTTCAACTCATAGGGATCGGGATAATTCAATCCCTTAGGAATGGAATCCCGCTATCCCCCCTCTCTTTATTCAATCTTACGCATCACGCGACAGACACGTGTAATAAACGCGTGTACTTAACGCGTATAATATATTACTATATATAAAGCATATCCTATCCTATCCAAAGGCGCTCCTTACCTTAACTTATATATATCCTCCAAGCTTATCTATTATATTTACCAACTCTTCTTCCTAGCTATAATGGAGTTTATGCCTTTTATATACCTTAAGACTCATCGAGTTCTGGTATGTCAGGAATGCCATTACGGTTGTGTATCAGATGAGGTGCTAACCCACCTGCGCAGCAAGCATAAGGACATGGCACCAGCTGCGCGACGCCAGGTCATAGAGGCCATCCGTGAAATTCCTGACATTATCAGGAGTCAATAACAGCTAGCCGTTGAATTCAGATTCCCCCTCCCACTATACCCCCGATGCTGGAGCTTGATCCTCCGCAGTTAGATGGGCGAGGATGCCCCGGATGTCCGTTTGTTACCCGGCATGACCAGAAAATTCAAGAACATTGTGCAACCTGCCAAAGGTGGATAAATCCCCAAGGCCGCGGAAGACCGAGGTCAAATCAAGTGCAGCCACAGCCACAGCGGCCATGGAGAGAGGGCGTTTTATGTCAGCGGTTCTTCCGGTCCAGAGCGGCAAGTGGATGGTTCGAGGTCGGTCGGAAGTTGACAGGCCGCGGAACTAAACCAGGACCAGACGGGTCTATTATCAACAAGCAAGCCCTACGCAACACCAAAGTATCACCGGAGACACGTGCACATATCAGCCAGGTGCTAGAACGTGAGAGGATGTACCTGGATGCCGAGACTCAGCCACGTGTCGCTAGCAAGTCGATAGGCGGCGACGACTCCTTTGCAGCGACAAGCTTATGGCTAGAACGTACACGATGGCCAATTACCTATAAGAACGTACGGCGAGATATCCTACAGGCAATGACTCGATTCCCTGCCCGCAACACCAGCCACTCAACTGCGGCAGACTACATTCTCGGACAGGGGCCATCATTGGGTAGTCCTGACATTATAAGCCCGAGAAAGGATGAAGGAAAGATCACCTGCTTCTACGGACAGTCTGGGGAGGCTCTGCTCGGAAGAATAGCCCCGCGGGTGGAGGATGAGGCTGATAGTGACGGGGATGACGAGGCCGGTAGTAGCCAGGAAGATGAGGAAGGGGAGGGCGAAAGTGACCATGACGGAGACGACGGGCGAGCTCCACGCGGAAGGGGGAGCGAGGAGGAGCAGGCTTCGGGGGAGGGTTGGAAGCCTCCCCGGATCCCGCGCGCCGCCACGACGGAGTACCCAATACACATGCTGCGAGACTCCACCTCCATCACCTCGGAGCCCAGGAGAACCAGTCCTATCTTTAGGCGCGGCGTCTCGTATATACAATCCTACAGTGTAGAGGAGGGGAACTTCAACGTGGCCGCCGTCTGGGCCTTCTCACACCCCAACATCTTCAACCTCGCGCACAGCGATGAGGCCTGGGCGGCAGTGGCCCGAAAGGGTAACATCAAGGCTAGCCGCCAGGACGCGGAACGGGCACTATCGCAGTCGATCCAGCGCATGGCTAGCAACCTCGAGGACCCATCACGGGAGTACGGCTGGCGGGTCGAGCTGCGCATCAGGACAGCACTCGCGGCACAGTTGCGGCCGGCGGAGGAGGCTTGGTGGCAACTGATCAAGCGGGCAAACCGGCTATCTGACGAGCCAAGCGCCGTTGCCGTGACACCGGACCGGGATGCCTTCTACGTGCTCGAGGCTGGAGACTTCAACGCGTTCGTGCGGCAGAACATCGACAAGCATCTGCGGCTCATGGACTACATCATGTCACATTGGGCGCGAGACCCATTTACGCCGCAGTCAGCGGCGTCGCTCTACGCCATCGTGACGCTCGCTCTCCGGCAGTTCATCAACCATCAGCCGCACGCGCTAGCCAGGATATTGTCTGCGCCCCTTGCGGCCGCTGCCGGGGGCAAGATCGGCCTCGATATGGCCCGCTCCAGAGAGCAGCGGGGGCTCGCCTTCTTCCCGAAAGACGTGGTGGACTGGCATGAGCTCCGACTCCACGACTGGGCCAAGGACCTGCTGCAGGTGCCACAGCTCGTCATTAAAGCACACTGGCTAGAAGAGGCATCGCTGCGGCAGTCCAGACACCTTATCGACCAGGTGATCAGCCTCGCCATCAGCAAGGACATCCACACACGGGAGCAGGCCGAAGACGTACTCGAAATACTCTCACAGCTCCTGATTGGCAGCTATAAGGAAGCCGCGTACCTGGCGCTCTTCCCGGCGAAGGGCAGAAGGAAAAGAGTGCCGGACATGGACGTGTTCGAGTTTACCCTGGCTGGCGTGCGTGCTGAGTCGAGAGCCGTGCAGGGCAGAGACTGTAGTCCTCCGGGGAACCACCGCTTCTTCATCAAGCATGTTTCGACCTATTTTGCCTGGGCATGGACCCTTGCCGATAGTGACATTAGCCGTGGGCACCTCGAAAGCCAGCATTTCCGCGTGGAGGCTAAGAGGGCCATCAAGGCGTTCGAGCAGCTCAGCCATAGTCCGTTTATCACGGCACAACGGTTCCTCTGCGTGCTATACTACCGCTTCTGCCAGCAGGTACTCTGTTTCCCCAACCCCGACAAGATCAACGGCGTCATGTCTGTGACTGCCAAGAACGGCAGCCGCATAGTTCTCTGCACACATATCACCAAGCCATGTATAACCATTCCTGATGATGCCAAGCTGACGGACAGCGTTGCAGCTATCGTGTTAGACCAGGATAAGGATACCCATCCACAAACGAATAGGTACCCATCTCATATTATCTATTCTATCGAGAAGATCCGTAGATATCTACATTTACCTCTGCCTAAGGATAGATAACCTGCGAGAGCGGTGGGTATCGGATAGGAGCCAGGGTTTCCCTATATGGACGTTAGAAGTAATAGGATGGCAGATGCCGTGTCGCATATCACTCACCACTAGCTTTCATGTGGCTGCATATGAAACTCGGCCCCGTACATTGGGGCTATCTGTCCGGTTCCACATCTAGCTTGCCGTACTAAAGAATTTCATATGTTCCAAGTATTCTAGATCCAAGTTATGGATTTTGTCTAGCCATTATTCCTCTTTACATCTTTTCTTTTCTTTTCTTTACTTTTCTTTCTTTACTCTTCTTAAATCCAAAGTATCTGCAACTAAGTTAAGTATATTAGTAAATATACTCCACTACCTAAGCTTGCCCGAATACACCCGTACGACACCGCGTCTGCAACAATAATCTGCCTTGCCGTTGGTGTTTGCCGGACTTTATAAGCAGATACATCATCCTAGCCCTTAGACAACATATAGGTAGTAAAGACAGTAGGGTGAAGTTTGCGGATAGGTCGTGGCTGTAGGGTAGCATGAGGCTCCGGTATCACGTGGTACACAGCCATAAAAGTACCTGCCTGCAGTAGCCGGAAGTTCTCTGTTGTCTTCTCTCCACGGCAAGCAACAGCTATCTCGGGCCTCAACCAGCGACGGTAGAATCGCTCTCTTGATCAAAATACACAGATGAAACTCCAACATGGCATCTACACAGCTCTTTGCAATCGCGCTCGAGCGGTCCACGCAGCCAGATCTGCCACAGAGCATAACGAGGTTCTGTACGGGATGACACGGCTTTCAGACACAGACCGCGCAACCTGTGTGGGATGGCTCCAGGAAATGAACTTTCCCCGCCCAGGTGAGAAGAGGACGAAGAAGTCTGGGGGAAGATCAGGAAGAACTGGATCGGGTACCTATCGGCGACGAGTCCCACGCCAGATGCAGCGCTGGCACCGAACCGCAAGACTGTGCGGTTCAGGAGTGGCGAAGAGGATGCGGGAGAGCAGAGACGTAGGTTTGTTCAGGATCGACGGAGGCGCATGATCATCCAATCGGCCTTCTGGAACGGACTGGACACGATAGAGGCCATGACGGAGCGATGGCCACAGGCGGCGCGGGCCGCATTGAATAGCATGGATAAGGAGAGGGAAGGAGAAGAGCGAGGTGCGTTTGAGAGTCTCGCAGCCGTCTACGATCTCGGACAATGGCGGCGGTACCAGGCCATCTGGACGAGCCTGGTCGGGTTCATCGCTCACTCACACGATGAGGGTACGCTAGAGGAGATGGGTATGCGGTTGACGGAGAGCCAGATCGATGACATCCTGGATGTCGAGCAAGAGGTCTGGCAGGTTTATCTCAAGGCGATAGCGCGGAATCGAGAAAAGGGAGGGTTCGAGTATGTCTGGGCACCCATCCAGCAGCTGCTCATGAAGGCGTTGGGGAAGGCCGAGTCGACGCCGCGGAACAACCCGCTCGTGTGGTGGATTGCGGTCCTCGCCCGATCGGCGATCTCAGACGACAACGACACAGACTTTATCAGCCGAGGACGGTTCCATAAGAACCCAATGCCGATGGATGTCGACCTCGGGGAGCGGCTGGGGGCGATAGTGCACTACAGCAAAGTCCTCGTACTTGACAGTGCCTTCTCGATATGGTCGGAGAGTTCAGAGTGGGTGATGGAGGTACAGAGCAGGCTGGACATGGTAAGCATTGAATGGATTAACGACGAGGGGGGCTCCAGGCCAGTTGGGCCACCCGGTGATGGTGGGCCAGTGTATTCGACGACGGCATGGCAGTCCGTGGTGGCACATATAACGGAACAGACGGAGAGGCATCTTGGGGGCAAACAAAAGACGCCGATATATAGGTTACGAGTGTTGGCTGATGCGATGGTGCAGTAAGTGTGAGATCCGCGGAAAAAAAAAACAAAAACAAACATAGTTAGGTAGAAGGAGAGTTGCTTTATTAAGGGACTCTGGACTTTCTCTTAGTAAGCTCCCCTAATACGCGCAGACCGGACTTTAGCTAGCCTGTGGCCCATTCATCCACGACGGCTTAGAGCTTCTATCTTTCTCCTTCCTCGCCTCCTTGCTACGGCGATATAACACAAGATCATACGGTAGAAAGGGCAGCGAACGCATGGCACTCCGAATATGCTCTTCATCAAGGGCTCGAGGATGTTCATATAGAGCCTGAACAACGACATCGCGCAACCCCCTATCTGAATCGATTGTTGTCGTATATACAAGCTCACAAGCCTGTGCAAATTCCTTGCTACAACAACCGCCGCAGTTGGAAATAATTCGAAAACAGCGTTGGGCCATCTCCTTCAGTCCCAAGACGTCGTACTTCTCGGCAAGAGCATATACCTTTGCATGCAGGACAAGAAACTTGACCTGAAGGCCGCCGGTGAATTCTCCTGAACATGAGATGTCAGCAAGGCTCGCAAATAGCTGACAGGGAGACATCTTACCAAACGTCTCCAGCTTCCAGCCGGCGGCTGCTA
>JABGLY010001267.1:0-16032 GCA_013623525.1 Fusarium dimerum | reverse complement strand
CTCCCCTCCCCCGCAAGATCTACTCGTGATGGGGGGATCAAAGCAAGCTCCACCACCAGAATCTGGGGCCGTCATTCGAGTTTGCGGGGTAGCTGGTCCAAACCTCCTCTTGGCATTTTCGGAGTATTGCCCGAATAGGGTCGAGATGCGATGGAGGGAAGCCAGAGATTGTTGCATACTTGAGGCAGGGATGATCAACAGAGTTCCTTTCGAAATGACTACAGGTGACAAAACGATGAGCACCACACTAGGCACACAAATCTATCGCATGTAATTTGTGTGGGCATTCTTGCATAGAGGTGTGGCATGGGCTTGTCTGGTACCCTGGGTTATCCCTCCTATTTTGCAATGCATTCTCCTACTTTTGGGACAAGAGGCTCAACGCAACCCAAGGGATGGTTCAAAGAAGAGAAGCAATTATCACAAGCTTGAGAGTAGGGCTGTGAACATGGCGTTTTCTCCCAGCCTGTCACAGGGTAATGTAATCTCCCAAGCTCTTGGCTGTCAAGCAAGGAGAAGGACAGAAGGTGGTGACACAGCAACACGTCCAATACGAAGTGAAAGGGAGAATGTACATAGCACAGCTCACGCACACACAAGACAACCAGACGGTTGAGTCGAAGCCCACTCTGCATCTAGGACATTCTTCCGGCATGACGCTGTACCTCCCTCTAAGATTGTCCGAGCGATTCCGGACCAGATGAGTCGATAACGGGAGTTGTCTACTAAAGTTAATTAGTGGGAGATATACCATATTCGTCTGTGTCACCTAAATGTCACCTAATATTACAAGTGCACGGGTTACGCAACCATGGCAGCGGAAGCGAAGCACTGTCATTAATTGAAGACTAAGTGGATAATAGATCAGACCGCCTCTGGTCATTCACAGGGAGACAAGGAGAAAAAAGAAAGTCAATTGCTTCCCACGTCTACGGTTGTTGATGCACATATTGGGCCGTGCGTATTGCATTTCGCCCCTGGGTTGTTGCATCTCCTAATCTCTCCCTCCCCAGACAAACCCTCAAGCTCAGCCAAGGCCAGTCCTGAAAATAAAGACCTTGCAAAGAAACAAAAAAACGTGCCAATCAAACTCAGAGGCGGCCATCACATTCGCTATCATGACCGCTCCAAGGAGAATTCTTCCAAGATAGGCTCTGCCGCCACACCCTCTCTCCCTACCCCCCTTGTTCAACTTCCATTCCACACTTTTTCCTCCCCCTTCACTGCCGCTAGATACCGACACAACCAACCAGCTCAAAATCTGCATGTCTTCGCATTAATGAGAGTGTTACACCCCGCATATTAATCTAGTTCCGTTTTCTCCTCGACTTTGCCTTCTCCACCCCCGCACGAAGACATGCCCAAGTGCCTAGTTGACCAATTGAAGGGAAAAGAGAGCTCTCCGATGCCGAGGCTCGAAAAGTATGGGTTGACGATAGATCATTACAGTGTTGTTGCAACTGTAGACGTTGCAATTTCTACCAACCCAACACGGGAGTTTATGTTTATTTCGAGCCTTGTCATCCCCGCAAATTAGCATATGTCCTGTTCTGGGATTGATACCGATCCTCTCATCATGTTCTTGAGGTCGCAGATGTCTGGGTTCTAGGCTTTCCTCCCCTTGTTTTACTTGCTTTGACACATACATTCCCCATTGACCGGATCTCGCCCTCGTGACCAGGGCTTTACAGTATGCCAAGAGACATACCCAGGAAAGGAGTCATCTACGTTGGCACTCACAGCTGTGCTTGTTGATAGGTTGTCCAAATGGTGTCTGTGCCAAGTAATTATAGAGCGTGATTATCGGAACCATCAGGAACTCCCTGTCCTGAAGAATCTGGATCTCGAGGATTCATAAATGTGCTCTTGTTCCATTTTGGAAAACCTTGAGAGATTTCATACCCTCCTTGAACGTCAGCTCTCCCGGCTTGGGCTACATTTCTTACGCCGCAGTACGTACTGTACAACCCGAACAAACTCGAAGGCACATACACGCACACACACTCAACTCACTCACATACGTGCCTAGAGGAATACAATCCAATTCCTTCGGATCCTGCCCGAAATCCTAATAGCCTAACCCTATACTTCCACCTCCTCTATCCCAAAAATTTGAGCCTCGGCATCCTGCTCGCTCCCTGTCCTCAATGAAGAACTAGACCTGTCTAGATGGACCGTCATCCCCTTCCAATAATCCAATTTCCATTTCGTGTCGTCAATCATTCAGTTTCTCATCCGTGTGTATCGAATCTCCTTCCCGTGAGCCTAGCATTGAAAGGTGCAAACCTTCAAGGCAACAAAAAGCAAAACCAAAGGAAAGAGAGCAGTTTGTTGACATACCCCCTAGATCATACGGGTCCCCAATGACTTCGTGGTTTCCAGTAACGAGGACAAGAAACCCCCCTTAACCCAGAGCAGAACTTGCAGTCAGGAATGTCTTCTTGATGTTATACCAGATCAACGCAACTGTACCGACAACGCTGAAAATTTGAAGAATTTCCCACGGGTACCGTGTCTTGATTTCCGTCTCGATATAGTCGGCCTTGCCCTCCATGGGTGGGAACCGCCCCGTCTTCATGTATTCCTCCATGAGAGCATCCTTCTGGTACCACTGATCACGAAGCCAGAACTCAAACTCCTTGGGGTCGTGTAGAGGCATATCGGCAACCCGGAACCGACGCCAGTGAAAGTTGACTGACTTGGGGGCCCGACCCTGAAAATAGGTGCTTGCTAGCCCGAAATACTCCTCACCAAATCCTCCTCGCCTGTTGCATCTTGTTAGTCGACCAACCTCTTCGATTGTGTGGAAGTAGTACAACACTTACGGAATTCCCTCGTAGGCGACGGTGCAGTCATAAACATACTCAACCGTGCCCTTGAGCTCGTTTAGGCAAAAGAACATGCCCGTGCTTCGGGGAAGCATAACATGTTCGGGGTCCTTCAGATCATTCTTTGCTGCCCAACCAGCAGACTTTCTACGTCCATTATTGGAGAGATTGGTGCCCTCTGGGAAGAGTAATAGCCACATGGGATCGAAATACGACTTGCCGTTGGGACCAGTTTTGCGTTGCTTCAGCTTGTTGAGTCGATAAGCCAGTCGTGGCTGATCAGTGGCCATCTTCCTGGACATGAAGATGAAGCTGTAAAACTGCATTCCCCAGCCGATTATAGGGATATACTTGAGAGATTCCTTAAGAATGATATAGATGTGTCCGTGTGTTGGTGGGGAGTTCACATATGCAACCCACCAAAGGTAGAGCCAGTCCGTGTAGATCTGCAACTTGATAAGCTTATGCTTCAATGTTCCTCTTAGCCCGTGTCATCGTACCTGATGGTTTGCGATCATGACCAATCGTTCAGGAAACTCAAACTGGACCCCGCCATCTGGCCTGAGCTTGATCTGTCCGGCAACAGTCTCATCACCACTGATCCGAATCGTGGTTGGACCCCAGATATTAGTCATAAGGGTCGTGGTGAGGCAGAACGAGCGTTTCGTCATGGCCATGTAAGGGTAGTACCAGTCACGGTTTACGAAGTATAAGGGTGCTCCAATCAACTGGGTTATGAAGATGCTGTGAATTGTCAGTGGCAAACCCTTGACGGACCTCAGAGGAGGATATGTGAGCTCTTATTGTGCTCAGATTTGCTTCGACATACATGATGCAGCAGAAGTTGAAGTAAACAGCGAAAAGCAAGCCTCGCACAACCTGCATGAACAATCCATAACTTTCTTTTCCTGAAGGATGGGCATTACTCGGGGTCGAGGTAGAGGTCAGAGGCTGCTTGCTTATTCCTGTTGTAAGCTCGGGGCTAGGGATAGCTTCAGTGATGCCAGGATCTTTGACGTCGGCCATGGCGGCAGTGTCTTGAGATAGCTACGATCTCTTAAGAGTTGTTTGCGGGACCAGAAAATATGCTAATTAAAATACAAGAAGCTGTTTAGGTTCGAGATGATAGCGGGAGAAGAAGGTATAAGTTGCGCGCGCTGGCAACCTGCTTGTTTGCCCAAAGCGCAAGGCGTCAAGTGAGATGCGTGGCACGACGAGGGCCAAGAAGATGGTTACCAGGATGTGAACCTCGTTTCAGCCGTGGACGTGAGAAGGAGTTGTTCACAGAGGTCGAAACAAAGGAAAAGAAAAAAGGTCAAAGGTCTAGATGTTGGTTCGAGATTCTGGACAGATAGGGAAAGTTAACAAAAGCCATGTCCACATGATACTATTTGAGCTTGAGCCCTACCTCGACGTTAGCTTGATTGCTGGCTGTATTTGGATCTTGGGTGCCTGGTGACATCAGGTGGGATAGACGGATGCATCGGGGATCTTGTGACGTCCGGGGGCCGGAATTCGGTGGTTGCAGACGCCGATGGCGCTGAGCCAATGACAAGAGAGATGGATGAGATCTGTCAGCATGGAGCTCCAGATCAAGTTAATACTGACATGTCAAGACGCCATGAATGCTTGAAACTTTTGATACCTAGTTGGTACATCTGAGGTCTTATTATTATTCATAATTACTGAACTATCTCCCAAAAGCGAATCAATCGTTTGATACCTTACCCATTGTTTTGGAAAGTCATTCGACCAAGGCCACGACAGCTCTAGGTGATTCTCTCCAGGGCTAGCTAGGTCCCTGTTCCCAAAGCAAAGTAGCACCACCCCGCTAAATCTCATTCTGCCGCCTTTAACCACAGCTCCACTCAAGCTTCCGTCACCGGCGTCACATCCAAAAATTGGTCGACTTTCACAGATCTCTCTCCCTCTATCTGGAGATGGCATGATAACACTGCATCACCTGCACCATGCTTAGTCGGTCTCTGGTCAGAGAGCTGATGCTCCCTTCCTCAATTCCGCATCACAGACTTATCAACAGGCCGTCACCACGTCAATTCAGGTCTTGTGTGGCACCAGCACAAACATCGTCCTGGCCTCGTTTCCTCTCCTCCACTCGTCCGCGTCAAAACGCCGAAATACGCAGCATCGTCGAGATCCCTGGGCGTACAAACCCCCGGTACTTGCAAAGCACCAAGCCTGGATCATCCCTCCTCTCTTTAAACTGGCCTCGACCACCACAAAATCTACTCATAATCCACAAGCTCTACTCAGCTCCCGTCGTCGACGCTGTCGTCAAGTTCTCCAAGTACATTCACAATGAATATCCCGAGGTTAATCTGATCTTCGAGCCCAAGATCGCCGAATCGTTGAAGGAGCGTCTTCACTTCCCCATCTACGCCTCGGATAACCGGTCCAACATCGCAGACAAGGTTGACGTCATTGCTACATTTGGCGGCGATGGTACTGTTCTTCGTGCGGCCAGTTTATACAAGTTGCATGGCTCAGTACCGCCTATTCTGTCCTTTAGCATGGGTACATTGGGCTTCCTGGGAGAGTGGGATTTCGGTGCACACAAGAAAGCTTGGAGGGAAATGTATATGAGCGGTAGTGATGTCGCGATGCATGATGCTGCCTTTCCTCGAGGTGCCTGGGATGACACGACCCAGGCTTCATATGGTGGCTGGGAAAGGGTCAAGGGCAAGAGTCTCGGTTCACAGCGAGCATCCAAGATACTGTTGCGACACAGAATCAAGGCTGATGTCTTTGATCCGGCTGGAGAAAACATTAATCACTGCCTGTCCGATACACTGGAAAACGAGGCGAAGTCGGGCGCTAAGCCATTTGCTGGCTCCAAAGAACCTTCACCCTCACTACGAGCCATCAATGAGATTTCCGTCCACCGAGGATCACATCCACACCTTGCTGTTATCGATATCTATCAGAATGGCCACTTTCTCACTGAGACAACAGCTGACGGTATCTTGATCAGCACACCCACAGGCTCGACGGCTTACAGTCTCAGTGCCGGTGGCCCGATTATTCATCCTCTCGTCAAGTCACTCCTTATTACTCCCATCAGTCCATGTAGTCTAAGTTTCCGATCGTTAGTGTTACCGCTTGACACCAAGGTCAGTCTACGGATGAGCCCCAAGAATCGTGGACGAGAGCTGGATCTTAGCATTGATGGAAAGCGATGCGCTGGTGTATCGCCGGGAACTGAAATTCGAGTCGAGGGAGAATTTGTTGGACGCGCAGGACCTGGTGAGGAATGGCATGGGGGCGTTCCATGCGTGATCCGGACTCAAGATGACGATCCATGGGTGGGCGGTCTAAATGGACTGCTTAAATTCAATCATCCATTTGGAAGGGAGCCATCTGGAGATGAGTTCTTCGAATGATGAGCTCCCTGACTGTATATATGTAGATTATTTGATACCCACAGTTTAAAATGTAAGTCAAGAAGCTCAATTTGTTTAACGGCGCGTCAAGGTTTGGATGATCAGGTACATGAAATGAAGATCTTCCCAATCGGCTACCCAAAAAAAAATGAAGGTTAATTATCATACGTTTGTTCACATGCTCACATACCGGCACGTTGGAACGCCCGCGGCGCCCGTTCAAACGCCGGGGTTGCATCAACTCCGTAACTGAAACGGCAAAACAGAAAGGCCCGATCCTCCGAACCGGGATTTTCATCGTATTTCGGGAGTCACGGATTGAAGAGTCACTTGTTGGTGGGGAATATCAATCATAAACGAAGACGCTTGTCTATTG
The DNA here is from genome assembly GCA_013623525.1 of Fusarium dimerum. Lineage (NCBI taxonomy): Eukaryota > Fungi > Ascomycota > Sordariomycetes > Hypocreales > Nectriaceae > Fusarium > Fusarium dimerum. The sequence continues at coordinate 9,427 of JABGLY010001267.1, read as the reverse complement.
ATCATTGGGTCATGTTCAAGCGTTTGGATATGGCTGACTGCTTGCTCATGAGATCACGGCATTCGTTTCAGGATCATGGCGCTGGAGAACGCCTAGAAGGATGCGGTGCTGCCGTATTACTATGCTAGCATTCTTACTCAGATCCTATCATGAGGCGGACACCATGACCGAAACACTTGTGAATCTTGGCAATTGCAACGAAATGACGGGGGGGAAATAGAAACTCATAAGCGGTGTCCCCCATGTTGTATGTATGACAAGGGGAAATCCATCCAGTCAGGATCCCGAAAAAAGAGCCGTTTGAAGCGACTTGGCAGTGGTCCCCCTTCCCGTCTTTCTCAAGAAGAAATTATGAATGGTTTGATTGAGGGAGTGACAGAGACAGTCATGGGCCTATTTCCCCATCAGCTAAGGTGCCCAGAAGGCTCGGCGTTTGGTCTTCGGGATGTGACGTGCCTGTAATCTCACTCGTTCAGTCTATTTCCCTTCTCGAGATCTATTCTGTCCTCGTATTAACCCAATTTTTTTTTCTTTTCTTCCTTTTCACCTTGTACTGTACAGTACGCGCAAAGCAAAAACCAGCTCGGCGCTACCATATCCCCCCTTTCAAGTTGATTTGTTTTTTCCTGGCGGCTTTTTTTCTCTTGGCCTGCACACCACCACAGGCGACAAAGTTCACAATGGTCTAGTCTAATTCTTCTTAGATCAAGACTACAAACTTGATTCATCTCATTAAACTAGTAATGAACAGGGTGAATTTCGTGTAAATGAGAGACAAACACAACCACACACAAAAACTCTCTTTAGAAAACGAAGCGTCAGACGTGATCAAATGTCCAAGGGGGGCTGAGCTGGGCATTGGGCTTGGCAAGAGGCACGGGCATAAGGAAACCAAGAGTCAAGAATGCAGAGCTCACTTCAGGGAGGCTTGTGCTGCATGAGTAAAGAAATAAAATAAAAAGCAAGGAATATGATTGATTGATTGATTGATTGTCTGAGAATAAGCTTGACTGAGCCTTGGGTGCGCTGTCAGAGTCCAGTCCTGTGCAGTAGCTTAAGTTAGGTGAGGTGCTTAATTAAAACCAGCCCATTCCCTGCCGCCCTCACGACGAAGTCAGGCTGATAATCCCACTTTCCACTGCCACTAACTTAACACTGGCCCACCTTCAAGGAACCCTCTCTCCATCCTTCAACTACAATTCAATTACGTTCAGTTAGACATCCATTATTTTTCTGTTTTTCTATTTTCCTTTTTCTCCCTTCACTTTCCCATCTTTTTTTTTTTTTTTTTGTTCCTTTCGTTTCGTCCATTCTATCTATTTTCAATCTTATCTGTTACTATCTTTACATCTCCTCATTCTAAACTCCCTCCAAAATATACCACTTTACGTTCCATCATCGCGTCTCCCTGTGATTTTGACCTCTCTCACCACAACCAACGGATCAACCCGAGGACGAAATACTAGTACCGCGATCCTTGCACCGGCAACCGCCTTCGCTCGACCCTTCTGAATACCAAATTCCAACCAGCTGTGCTGGGCTATTCTCTTAGTTGAGGCGACCTGCAATTCTTGGCTGCCTTGACTCCCTGTTCACCATCATCGCGAGAATGGCGCCCATCTCTTTCAACTTAACATTCCTGCTGGCAGCCGTCGCTGCGATAACGCCCATATCTGCAAATCCTCATCCCATAGGTAAGTGTTTCCGAATTGGCCTAATGTTGTGCATAAAGTACCAGAGGAGCTAGTTGGTAACATTCAAATAGCAGATGAATCTCGCGATTCTCCATCACAATACTCCGCTCGCTCCCTATCACAACTTTCAAATCGCGGTACGCCCGAAGCACCAAAGGGATATGTTCCAGCCGAAGACGACTGCCCTAGTACACGCCCCAGCATCCGGAACAGCACCAGTATATCGCCCGAGGAGCTCGAGTGGCTTCCCAAGCGCCGCAACAATACCATCCCCCATATCCGCGACCTTCTCAAGCGCATTGCGATTCCCGATTTCGATAGTGTTGAATATTTGAAAGACGTAGAGACCAATGCGACCGCACTCCCTAATATCGGCATCGCCATCTCAGGTGGTGGTTATCGTGCCATGCTGTCAGGCGCAGGCGCTTTGGCCGCGTGGGATATTCGATCCGACGGCAGCACAACCGACGGCAACCTAGGAGGACTTCTTCAGAGCGCGACATATCTATCAGGACTCTCAGGCGGCGGTTGGCTCGTTGGCAGTTTGTCCATGAACAACTTTACTTCTGTACAGAACAGCGTCAACTGGGCCACCATTTGGCAACTCGAGAACTCCATCTTCTCTGGCCCTGACCAGTATAGTCTGCTGCAATACTACGAACAAGTTTTTACCGCCGTCAGCGACAAGAAGGATGCCGGATATGAACGCTCCCTAACCGATTACTGGGGCCGTATGTTGTCCTATCAGCTCATCAACGCGACAAGTGGTGGTCCAGCATATACTTGGTCTTCAATCGCAGACGACTCCCAATTCTCAGAAGGTGAGACGGCTATGCCCATCGTCGTCGCCGATAGTCGCAACCCAGGAGAGACCATCATTGCTCTCAATTCAACCGTTTTCGAATTCACCCCCTGGGAGCTAGGATCTTACGACCCCACACTCCACGGTTTCGTGCCCCTCAAGTACGTCGGATCAGAGTTCAACAACGGTTCTCTACCCAGAGACAAGCCTTGTATTCGCGGATTCGATAATGCCGGCTTTGTCATGGGTACCTCAAGCAGTCTTTTCAACCAAGTTGTTATGTACATCGACGACGATCAGAGCAATTATGTCCCTGATAACGTCCCCGACTTTGCTATTGACGCTGTGGTCACCATTTTCGAGGCTATAGGCGATAAGGAGGATGACATTGCTGACTGGACTCCCAATCCTTTCAAGGGCTTCAATGACGTAGACAACCTCGCTGCTAACGAGAACCGTCTTACTCTTGTTGATGGTGGTGAGGATCTTCAGAATGTTCCTTACTACCCTCACATCCGCAACGACCGCAAAGTTGACGTTGTCTTCTCATACGACTCATCCGCAGACACCGAGTCTTTCTGGCCTGATGGAGCATCAGCTATTGCCACTTACGAACGCTCCCTCGAGGATATATCTAATGGCTCCTCATTTCCCGCCGTCCCTGGCAAGAGCACGTTCCTCAATCTTGGACTCAACACTCGCCCTACATTCTTTGGCTGCAATGCCACCAACACTACCGAACCGTCTCCTCTCATCGTTTACATCCCTAACTACCCCTACGTCTATGCATCCAACATTTCCACCTTCCAAATGACGGTCAACACATCAGAGCTGTCAGCCATTATCGAAAACGGTTATGCGGTGGCGACCATGCTTAATGCCACACGCGACCCAGACTGGCCTATTTGTGTTGGCTGTGCAATGCTCTCGCGCAGCTTTGACCGCACAAATACCACGGTTCCCGCCAAATGTCAGGAGTGCTTCCAAAACTATTGCTGGAACGGTACCCTGGACGAGAGTGAACCAGAGCCATACTGGCCCGACTTTATCGGCACTCAGCTTGAGATAGAAAGTTCGGGGCACAAGATGCCTAGCAGCAGCTTTGTCGCTATGGCTTTCACCGTCTTTGCCGGATTTATTCTTGCCATTTAAAGCATTTCATCTTAGGTCACTTATGCTCCAGTATTCTTGGAGCCTTTTGTTTTCGTGATACTTGTTCAACCGTCTGCATACTGGCATATTGGGAGAAAGGGGTCGAAAAAAGTGGGATTTGTTGACGTACCTAAAATTTTCTATCGGACACATGGGATGAGGTTCGTTTTTCACCTGGTTAGACGGAGGATGGATAAGTTATAAATCGTTTAGGCTACATGGTACTTTTACTGTTACTCTCTGATACCCTGAAATTGAGAGGTATTCTTGCATCTGATGTTTGGACAACATTTGGGATTTCTTCTAGTATTGGTCGTTGATCAAATGACATGAAATTAACGGCCCGGGAGCACAGGTCCTTATTGGGTACTGAATTACATCGAAACGTGTCTCATTAACTTGGTGACTAACATGGCCTAGATTAGAATGTGACATCCTTTCCAGTCTTTGCACTCTCCACGACACCTTCGATCAATCGCAATACGTCACGAGCCTCAGTTGCCTTGACAGGCAGATCCTCTGACTTTCCACTCTCGACAGCCTTGGCCAACTGAGCATAGAAAGCCTTGTAGGTTACGGGTTCAGAGATGGGAGTCTGGGCCTCTTTGATCTTGCCGTCGTCGTCGACGACGGCTAGCTTGTAGTTCTTGGGGTCCTCCTTGCCAAAGTTTTCGTCGGTGGCTTTGATTCCGGACTGGAGCTGGGTCTCTTGCGTGTCGAGACCAAACTTGCGGAAACTTCCCTTGGAACCTCGGACCCAGAAACGGGGCTGCTCGAGTTCGACGCTGAGGACGCTGATGCGGACGTTGACGAGGAGACCGTCAGGGTAGGTCAGTTCAGCGGCTAAGCCGTCTGGGTTCTCAAAGTCGAACTTTCCAGAACGCTGGGAGAGCAGGCGTCCGTGGACAGCTTGGGGCATGCCGAAGAGGATGTAGGCCTGGTCGATGAGATGAGTTCCAAGATCGAAGATTGCGCTTCCGCCCTGTGAAATGGGAACATCGAGTTTCCAGTTCTTGGAAGGGGTGGGACGATAGCGGTCAAAGTGAGTGTCGAGCTCGATGACGCGACCCAGGGTTCCGTCAGAAATGAGCTTCTTGACGGTGAGGAAATCGTTGTCCCATCGTCGATTCTGGTACACGGCCAACAGACGCTTGTTCTTGTCGGCGATGGAGATGAGCTCATCAGCCTCAGCAGAGGTGGGCACAAAGGGCTTCTCCGTCAAAACATGCTTTCCAGACTCGAGAGCTGCCTTTGTGAGTTCAAAGTGGTTGGGGGGAGGGGTGGTGATGATGACGAGGTCGACGTTAGAGTCAGCAAAGAGTTGCTTGTAATCTGTGTAGTGCTTGATGTCGGGATAGTCACTGGGGGCAGAGTTGCCCTCCTTGGGAGATCGCTGGACGATGCTGTAGAGTTTGAACTGGGGTGTTTGAGTGAGGAAGGGGATGTGGAAGGTTTTGGCGGAGGCACTGGTTAGGTATTAGAATGGAGTGAGTGAGGTGATGTGAGGTGAGGTGAGATGAAGCTTACCCGTATCCCACGATACCGACGTTGAAAGTCTTGCCGCTCATGATTGAAGGTCACAGTTGAGGTGTAGTTCAAAGATATGACAAGTTGGATGTGAGTGAAATAAATTGATGGGGGATGAACATGTATTTACTCAGGGATCGAGCAGGAGGGGGAATGACCATTAATATAGCTCTGGTTGCTGTATATATCTTATCACATAATAGTTAGGAGAATGAGGTTGTGGTCCTTGAATTCCGTCATCTTGGCGGGGTGGGTTCCAGAGCCAGACGGGTTTCTCACCGGAGCGAGCAGCTCACTTCAGGTTTGGGTTGCCTGAATGGATTGGGATGGACGAATTGAATGGAAGATGTCCTGGCGCCACAGATGCTGATTGATGGGTCACATCACGATTTATGGTGGATTTGGCCGAGAGGATATTTCGCCTGGACCTTCCATTTACCCAGATCTGATTAGATAAGCAGTTGATGATTTCGATATCGAGTTTACCTACCCTATTGTGAAAATTTGTTCAACTGGTCAGTCAACCTTTTCAACCTAAATCTAGAGGTAGTCTAGGTACCTTTTTCTTTTGATACTTTTGTCAAGATGAATCTTAGATATGTCATGTTTTTGTGACACAAGAGTATTCACCTGTATATTCTATACTTTCAATCAACCCCTGGGTGGATCTCTAACGCAAATCGAAGCCATACTCTTTTGCGGTAATTTATTCCGCGATAATTGGCAATTTTCTCCGACATCGTGTCCCAACTAATGCATGACTCCCTTACCTTACTTGGACAGCTCTCCTTACTAGAACTTCCATTGCGTCCAATTGCTGTAAGTGTATCACACTGCAATACTTCATGTACATCATGGTGAAGGATTCGGCTCTTCTTTCAATGGTTAGTGTTTATCTTGGGAGTCCCAATCCTATTCCAGGCAACGATATCCCCTCCAACGTAATGCCGGACAGCGAGAAAAACTTTGAAAAAGCGAAGCACACTGCTGAATGGTACTAATCCTACGATGATCGAGCGTCCATATATAACTGAAGAAAAAAGGTATTTGTGAGGGTTGTGTGTTCATGAAAAACAAATTCTACATTACTCCATTACCGGTTCAAATCTATCTATCGTCATGACTGACCAATTCACCGTATTCCGTGGCGATGGACAACCGGGTCAATTCTCTTGGTCTCCGTTTGTCACGAAACTCGAGACTAGTCTTCGATATGATGACATCAAATATAGTATCGGCGGTGGTACTCCTATGTCGGCTCCTAGAGGAAAACTTCCCTATATTGAACTCAACTCCAAAGAACAGGTCGGCGATACGACACTCACTATCCAAAGATTCGTCCAGGATGGAACCATGAATGATTTGGACACTTACCTAACGTCGGTAAAAAAAGGCTCGAGATGTTGTTATAAGAGCTCTCGTGGAGGATAAGCTATACTTTTACAATGTGCGTGAGAAGTGGTTCGACAACTACACAACTATGCGTGACCACGTCCTTGCTGCTATACCGTGGCCAGTCAGGGTTATTGTCGGGCTACTCTCCTTTCGTGCTATTTCCAGGACGCTGTACGGACAAGGCACAGGGAGATTCACCGACGACGAGATCGCAACGTTCAAGGAAGAAGTGTGGGAGAGTATCGATGCTCTGTTGGCGGAGAGCAGGAGCACAAGTGTTGCGTCCAATGAACCTTTCTGGATTCTCGGCGGCCAAAGACCAACGGAGTCGGATGTGACATTATTTGCCTCGATATCTACGGCGTTACTTTGTGATGCGTAAATATTTCTGCACCGGTGAGTGGGTTTCATGCTGACTGATGTTAAGGACACCTGCATCCAGCGAACCCGTGACAAGATATCCCGTCGTGGTGGAGTATGCCGGCAGGATACGAAAGAGATATTTCCCAGACAACCAGAGTTGGAATTGGGAAACTCGCGGTCGCTGCGATGATGCGTGTTGATATCTTGAAACCAGGGGAGGTGATAGAGCGGTCTTGATGAGTTGTGCTTATTATGTCATTGAGGCAGAACATGACTTGGCAACCATGCTCTGAGAGTTTCAGGTAAGAATGATCAAGGAGTTTTTTCGATATAGTTATTGGTCAAGCGTCGAAAATATCGCTTCCTGGTAGAATAGGACGTCATCCTCGAGACCCGGAGAAGAGAGTGAGTCGTTGTTGGAAACTGCTTCGTTTCAGGATATTGCCCATGTCGTCATCAGAAAGGTACCCGTCAAGTCAGGTTCGGGAGACGGGGTATTTTACGGCCGTGGGAACTTGGAATTTGTGTCCAACTTGACGGAAATCGTCCGCCCGAGAACGTCACTCCTTCGGAGTTGTGCTTGTATTTAGCACCCAGTGGATGAAAGGGTGTAACTTCCCATGTCGTTGTTGGTTTCATTCACATGATCAATACAGAACAGTGAATTGGTATGATAGAATCGTATAGCTTGTGAAAGAGGATGGGCGAGCACATAAAACACAAAAAAGCATGTAAATAATTATGAGCCAACTGAACATGAACAGCATGAACAGTGTAAGTCAGGGGGGCATGGACCCCATCATATGCTTCATCTCTCAGGGCCTCGGGATGCTACAGCGAAGAAGGTCCGTGATTAAAGCTGCAATGAAGATCCGAGACGGCTTGCAGTGGAAAATTTGATCCCATCGTCAAGCTTGGGAATGGCAAGGTAAACAAACGGTTTGCCCGAGATGGATGCACTCTGCACCTGTGAGGCACATACAGTAGCTCCTTTGGATGGGTTACATAGACCAGGCCAAACTTGGGGACTTTTGAATTCTAGCAGTGTATGATCCAGGGCAGGAATACTCACTAGGACTGAAGCAGCAAGCTGGTTTGTTGTACGGTAAATACAGCATAGTATCCCGTACTGCAGCTCCTTGTCGGTGTCTACGGCGGCGATGTGCCGGCATATGTAGAAGCAGGAGACAATTCAACACCCCCCTTTGGACAAGAGCCAATAATGCAACATAGCCAGCAGGAATAAAAACCAAAGAAACCTAATTTAGAAAACCTGATCCTTGATTTTTTCTCCTTCTTTCCCCTCCCCCTTACCTACCACTTGTTCCCCCCAGCCGCAAGGTCTTCTGGGCTGATGAAATAGTTGTCAAGCCACATCGGAGCGACTATGCAAAAAGGGAACAGCAAAGATGGGCTGGGTTGGGTTACCAATGAAGTCAGGCGAAATTTGATGACTCGATGTTTGATCGTTTTTCTTTTCTTTTCTGGACAATTGAGTAATGTTGTCTGTTCAAGTCAGTCTGGAACGACCTATGTAACCATGGGCTTCTGCTTTCATGAGCACAACAACTCAACTGTGCCGCTTCAGCTGTATTATACAGGAAGAATTCAACGATGGGAGTTACACAGATCTTGCACATTTCCTATGCAACTATTGTATTGGGTATTGGAGATACCACGTCAGACCATCCCTCATCCCATGTGAAGGCCTCGGCGTGGCGCAACCACCCGTTAGAAACCGTTTTGAAAGGCGACGGATTTTCTGCCAGGTTTTTTTTCTCTCTTCTTCTTCTTTGGCACGTCTTTTCCTTTTTCTTCATGCTGTCTGAGTCGATAAAAAAGAAGAAAAAAAAAACCAGGTGGAGAGAAGAAATGTACAGTAGAACAAGACAGGGTGTGTTTCCGGTTTATCCTTGTTCGACAGGGATAGTTGTCGAAGGGGGGGCGTGTAGGGAAAAGAAAGGATGTAGAAGAAGAAGAAAAAAGGAGACAGGGATATGTGCGGGGAAAAGAAAAGAGAGCGGAGAGGGAAATCGAATGAGAATAAGGAAATAAGAGGCCATGAATGTTCACCTAATGTACACGTACAGTTCGTTTTTACCCCGGATGTGATCAGACTTTCTTTTTTTGTCCGTGTCCATGTCCACGCCCGAAAAGTTGTGGAGGAGGGTTGGAAATGCGAGGTTGGTGTTTGGACGGGTTAACTCACTTCAATTACGCGGGAAATCGGGGGAGGGACATGTCTGTTCTTTTTCTTGTTCAGATCGAGGCTTGAAATTACCGACATTAGAATTATATCCAGATCAGTTGAGTTGAGGTCAAGGCATGATGGTGTTAGTCTCCCGGCAGTTCAACGGGGGGACGAAGCTATTACCAAGTATGGTCACCCACAGACAACACCCACGTACACAGATACACACACACACACACACACACACACACACACACACACACAGGAGAGAGAGAGATGTTGCTGGTGGTAGTAGTAGTGTGG
>JABGLY010001264.1:0-12721 GCA_013623525.1 Fusarium dimerum | reverse complement strand
GGGGGGTTCACTGCAGATGCCATTTCTGGCTCTGACAATACATGACATGGCATGGCCTGCGCCTCACTCGGGGGAGGTTTATAAGGAATGTTGACGTAGAAAGATCTGAGACGTCTTGGAAATAGCATGAATTTTGACATGATCATCAGTTGCTGACTGCTCGGTAACGAGGCGCAACGATTGGTTTGGATATGCTTACCCTGTCTAAAAATGTTGGATGATAACGTAGCATCTCGAGTGAGCTGCATACTCTTTCGGACAAAAGTCTTCGGTGTTCGGACATTTGCCCAGCCCAGCGTAGGGTGTCTGCCCAAGTAGAGACTATATGGCTCAGCTCAATACAGAGTCATCTCGGGACATGTAAGTTACGAGACTTCGGCCCTTTAACCTTTAGTTGAGTCACATTGTCATATTATTCCGCTTTCATGTCATTCTGCTGTTAATAGAAGGGGCTAACGAAGTCATCTTCCGCTGGCCTCAACGCGAAATGTCTCAGAGGTCCAAGACTCGAGGTTGAAGGTTAAAGCTGGAGAGAAACAAAGATCGATAACTTTACATCGGCTTCATTCCCCTAGTAGGCGAATAGTTCATCTTGAGGCCCTTTTTTCCTTCTCAACCCAGATATCCGACAGAGCGGTGTATACTAAACGTCGAGTTCTTGTCATTGATCACAGCTAGCCCTTGCGTCCCTCCCAATAACCTCCGCCCGGAGGCTTGCGGCTGTGACCTCTTGACCGACTAGTAGTAAATTCTGGAATACGTTTAGAGTTAGCCGCGGCTGTAGAAACACAAGACATTCAAAAGGATGACGACAGTGTAGACACCTAAACGTCAAATTTCTCGTTGCTTCTCGATGAAAGGAGGAGAAGGGCAAGGAAGAACTGAGACATGGCGCGACTTACAGTACCGGCAGTTGTTAGTTCGAGCCGGTGGCATCCACTTGGGTGTTCACACTGAGACGACGGACTGAAGGCTCTCTGGAAATAGTCTCAAATTGCCCATATGTCCTGAGCCTTTTCTCCCATCTGACAGGGTGTGGTCGAGACAGACCTTGAAGGGGGGGTGTTGATGTGTATGATGAGAGAGTTGACATGTCACGTAATCTATCTTGGTCCACGACGCAGAGCTGGCGTGGGTATATGACTTCTATTGAATGATGCTGCGTGATCTACCTAAATTGTAGTTCTCAAAATCAAAGATGTAATGTAATGCCGGACTCAAAGGCAAGTGAACTGCTTTAAGCTCGTACACATGCACATACTCAGAAAAGTACGAGTATATCGCCCACCAGACTATACATAAAGGCCACGAGCCTTAGTCGATTTGAACTATATAATATTCTGACTAGGTTGACCAAAACTTGTGACTTCTTGTGTAGTCTTGGGACCACTCAGGAGAAAAGAGCTAGTAGCCGAACTGTGCCAGAGCCAGAGTATTGTTCAGATACACGCAAATTGTGACATGACCATGGCAGGGCTCATCAGTTGCAGTGACATGGCATGAGAGAGCATGCCGCATTCCTTGAGCAACCGAGTAGCTCAGCTGTCAGGAGACACTAGTGTTGATACGCACACGCTACTCGCATTAGAAAGATATAAGCAACAAGTACAAGAATCTTAAACACGCCGATTTTTATTTGCTTAATACTTAGATGTCATGTCCAAAATACAAACGCTGTGCCACCCAATATGCTGTTTGATATGTGAAACGCCCATGATATATATAATATGTTATGTCGTCAACAAGAAATAAATAGACACAAACCACCATAATGTTGCCGGTCATGACTGAGGGGTTTTCACATGCGCATGCGTAATACAAAGAAATCATCAGGCCTCAAGGGGCATGTCACGGTCTCGATGGGATCGATGGTGGTAGTGATGGTCCGAATCCTTGGGTCGGGACTCATAGTCATCATCATCCCGATGACGCCTGCGTCGTTCACGGTCTCGGTCTTTGTCATCCCGGTCTGCTTCATCGTCATCCCTATGACGACGATGTCGGTGATATCGACGCTTCTCGTCATCATCACGGTCTCGTTCACGTTCACGTTCACGCTCATGGTCACGGTCTCGATCGCCATCACCTTCCTCCTCGCGTCGTCGTCGCTCTTTAAGCTGGTCAGTGTCCGCCAATAATAAAATAATACAAGAATAGCAGATGGAATTCGTATCTTACCTCTCAATACCTGAGTTGCAGAAGCGTATGCTTGAATCTCCTCTTTGCTCAAAACTCGCAACACAATGACAAAGTCATCCCTGACCTCGAATCGTTCCTTGCCAATCGTCAATGCTTCAGGGTTGACCACCTTTCGACTGATCTTGGTCCACTTGGCACCTGCGGGTGCTTCATTGATCTTCTTGTCCTCTTTGTGAGGGGCAACTCCTTCACGGACTGGGTTGGGCTCTTCTGGGAAGCTAGGCTTGGGTTGCTTGAGAATACCTTTGAGAGGTTTCTCGTCCTTCTTGTCGCGAGGAGGGGATACTACGCGGACTTGCCTGCTCTTTTCCTCGGGAGGAGTTGCTACTGCATCACGACCGCGAGCCTCTTCAGGTGGAGTGGAAGGCTTGGACTCTGGTGGAGAGCGATAGTCCCGACTAGGCTTGGCATCTCTCGAATCTCTTGAGTCCCTGGTGTCCCTGGTGTCCCTAGCATCCCTAGCATCCCGGGTAGCCTTGGTTTCTCGTACAGGAGATGAGGAGCGCACTGGTGCCTCGACTGTAACAGGTCTTTCTTTCTCTTTTTCCTTTTCCTTTTCCTTCTCAGTTGTGTTTAGGGCAGCAAGCTGGTCTTTTAGTTGTCTTAGCTCGGATGCATCATTGGGGTTGAAAGCGTTTGAGTTGCGATGACGTCGTGACGGCTTCTTTGCCTCGTCCGAATCAGAAGCTGACACCACGGCCTCACCAGCCTTTCGCAGGTCTGCATCTCGTCGACTTGGCTCTCTCACATCACGTTCGTGATCCCTCACTCTGGAACGTTCTCGTTCGGGGACACGAGGCCGATCGCCGCTGACCGAATCTCTTCGTCTCTCCCATTCGTCATCTGAGCCCTTACGCCTCCTGGCTTCCTTCTCACGCTTCTCCTCTTCTTTTTCTTTTTCTTTGTTTGAGGGCACAAGACCAACGGCTGTTGCAGCGATACCCAGGCCGGCAGCCATCTTATCACGAAATCGAGTGCGCTCCTTCTCGTCCTCATCGCTACCCTTTTTGCTCTCCCTCCTCTCACGGCGAGCATCCCTGGACTCGAGGCGGCTGCGGCTTCGAACATGAGGCTCATAATCTGGCCCACGAGGCAGGTCCTCATCAGAGCGTTTCTTGGGCTCCTCAGTACGTTGGTCTCGCCTGCGGTCTCGCCGATCATCTTCAGGAGCAACTTCAGTACGAATTCCAAAGCCTCGGGTTGTGACACTGTCGTCATAGTAAGGGTTGGAGTACGCAGGCTCGGCCTCGAAGCTGCGGTCAGACTCCCGCTGATCACGGAGCTCGCGGACGTTTCTTTCGTCTTCACGGCTACGGTAGTATTCGTCGTGATGCGAAGATCTTGGTGGGCCTTCCTGGTAAAGGGATACAGGTCGTGGGCGTCTGGATTCTGTCGTGGTAGTGACAACAGGCGTCTCGGTTTTGGTGATGGTCGAGTCTGAAGGAATGGACAGAACGGGAGTGTCATAGGATCGGTTGATCTTGTCAAATCCTCGGGTAGAAGGTGGTGGCCCTCCGCGGTTGTCATAAGGTCGACTAGCGGCTGAGGATGTGGAATTGGTCACGATGTAGTTTCGGCTCGCGTCAGAACTAGTGTCGCCGTTGAAAACACGCTGGTCAGTATTGTGGCTCAAATTGGGGCGGTAATATCCCCTGTCGAGACTCTCCCGCCTCCGGGAGTGCGAAGGCCCAGAATGGTCGAGATCATAGCGGACAAGCTCGCCAGCATTTGTATATTGGTAGCCGTCGTCGCCGTAATCAATGACGGCAGAGCTCTGGCGAGGGTTGTTGGCATAGATGGCTGAGTGGCGGGAAGAGCGATATGGATCATCACGGGCCAGGTTAGTGCGATCTCTGCTGTGATCGCGAGTGCGGGTGTAGTCCTTGCTGGTAACCTGATCCTCATAAGGACGGGCTGCGTTGCGCGAACTGGAACGTATAGATGAAGCAGGCTGGGTGTAGTAGGATGCATCGCTGGATCGATACTCATCCCAGATAGGGCTGCTCGGGCGGGCATGGGAAGAAGAATGACCTGTCGTACCATTGGGTCGATCCTTTTGAGTGGTCATGACAATGACAGGCGGGCGAGGTGCGGAATCAAGAGTCGAGGAACGATGAGTTCGAGTAACGTCTCTCGTGGTTGGTCTCTGAGATCGGGGATCCTGTGTAACAGCGTAGTGCCGAGTAGTGGTGGAAGTGGAGGGAATTCCGCTTGATGTTGTAGTTACATATCCTCGAGGCGTGGCTGTGACAGGCTGCTGACGGGTGCTGGTGGGCATGACATGCATATCACCAGCATACAGAGAGGTGTACCCAATACTAGAGGGCAGCGATGTTCTGGCGGGATTCGAATAGGTGGCAGACCGCCCGGGCGATGCGTAGCCGCGATAACGGTCCGTCATTGTGACGCAGGATTATCCAGATCCAGCAATCGAGGGGTTCTGGGTTGTAGGAGGGAATTACAGATGGATAGACAAGCTGCTGGTAGCCGATAGTAGACCACGATGGCACAGCACGACTTGAAATGAGGAGGTAGGCAATAGTTATGAATAAAGGTGTGTGACAAAGGACGACGTTGGGAGCCGGTGGAAGGTTTGGGCCAGACGTTGGGGAGGGCCGTCCAAACGCACCAGAGTGGGATGAGATGACGGGGGGCTCAAGACGAAAGAGAGCAGGTCCACGTGAGGAGGGGTCAAGCTTGGCTAGCACTGGCAAGTTATAGCGTTGCAGGATAATCTGGTTTTGGTCTTTGGGTGGTGTTTTCTCTTGTGTATGACCTCCAGGGTTGGATGCTGTAAGCAATTGTCCGTCGCGGCTTTTCCGTCGCTAGTAGTCTAGTGCGTAGAATGTGGACTCTTGGGAGGCAAGGGATTGAAGTTTTGGTGGATGCCCCTCTGGTTAGCTGAAGTCAGAGCAACAAGCCAAGAGGTGACGCAGTTTTATCAGGGATTCTCGGCGGAAGCGTAACGCATTGGAAGCGATTGGCGCAGGCGCAGGACTTGTGGAATGACGGGCGGTGGTGAGATATTGTTGGCCGTGAGCCTTGTTCTTAGGTCCCGTACGGCAAGGTCAACGAGTCGTTTCCTCTTTGAGAGATGGGTACCAAAAAAAGACGATGAGAAGGGCAGTCGAATATGGATACGAATTGGGCGTCGGGTTTCTTTCGTTCAATGGATGATGGATGGAACGTCAGAGACCGCCGCTTACTCCACAGGTAAGCCCAACCAAAGGTAGGTGGAGTTGAGGGGTGCAAGTGGTACGGTACGTCTGTTTCCAAAGGTATTGAGTGAGTATGAGTGTGGTGAAGTGAGGATGGATGAAGCAAAGAACAGAACAATATAGGAGGCGAGAATGGAGACGAAGGAATTAAAGAAGAAAAATGACAATATGGAGGAAGGAGAGAAGAAATTTCCAAGACAATGGTTCCCACTTTCTTGTTTCCCCGTTTCCCTTCTATTTTTCGCCTCGGACGTGGTCAAGAAGGAGCGGATTTGGGTGAGATCTTGGTTAGTTGCTCGTCTTTACCAGGAAGCACCCAGTTCAGATCTTTGGGGCAGGAACATCGGATATGTACATGTACTGACCCAGCAACTTGCAGCCTCATTAGGAGGTTGCTCTATATATACTATGCATTTAATATTAAAGGATGGATTATTAAAGCACGACTCCGTAAGAGCCGCCGAAAAGAACCCCAAAGTCTGGATCGTCAGCCAGTATCATCATTGTTATTAGCATTCTCTAATTCTGCAGCACTACTTGGCCGTTTCATTGGGAATGCTGATGACGATCAATGCATCGACGTGGAGACGATGCGTAGCATGGTGTTGAACATCAGTTAATTTATTTTTCAAGGTGATTTTGTCACCAATTCAATTGCCTGTCCACCACAGCAGTGCTTACTGCATTTGTGTTACTTTCGCCCGTCAGGAAAGAAGAAAAAAGAGATCGGAAACCCAAGATACAACAAACTCCCATCCCATGGCTTGGGCTTCAATGGATAAATGGATCTGAGACTGGTAGGGTCGTCAGACAGACGGAGTGGAGCAATCAAAGACACCAAGGAATACCCTTCAGGTGGTAGTGAAAGTCGGTTGGTCTGGGTATCACCAGAATGGCTGCAAAGAACCACCAGAACCATCAGAACCACTTGACTCTCTCGGGGTGGGGATGGAAACGGAGATGGGTTCAAGATTCATGGGTCTATTGAACTACACTGCAGTACCTACCTACAGTACCTACGCTCACGCTCAAGCTCAAGCTCAAGCACACACACGCACACATACCCCTGGTTAACCATCCATGGTCAGGTGTCAACCAGACTAGCCAGGGATCATTTCGACTTCAGTATCTGGCTAAATTGGCTTTGGGACAGGTAGTCAGCCAGTTTCTTGTTCCCCCTCGTCCGAGTCTAGTTTTTCAACGCACAAATGAATTAGATGACGCCCATCATCCCAGGTACCCTCCCAAGATTCATTGAGGCTCTACACTGACGTTGACTGTTAACCGAACTTGTGATTGGAATTCCCAATGCCAAGAGCTCATGATTACCTCGTATCTTATGTTAGCATTTAGAAGCCAGTAAGAATAAAGGTATGGACGGCATTTCGCATCTTTTTTTGGTGGGTGATGACGTCCCACCCCATTCAATCCATTCCCTCTTTTTTTTTCTTTTTTTTTTCTAGCCCCAGAACCCGTTTCTAATTCCAGTTTCGAATTGCAGAAGCCGTCTCTGGTTGGATCGGTGTTGTCGTTGTGGCGAAAGAAAGAAGGCAAAAAGAATAATCTTTCCTGTGGCCCATTCAAGGCGTGTCAGATCAGACAGGCGTCAGTCCACTCCACTCCACGGATGTAACGTTGTGAATCATGGGCGAAAGATTTTGAACCTAACCTCAACGTATCTTCCTTCCATCTGCTCTCCTTCCTTTATGCCATGAGCCATACCATGACAAGAATCGAGAAGGAAGGACAAATGGCAGTCATCTTGGGGAACATTGGATACCTACCTAGGTGGTAACTTGCAAGTTCAATGACCATAAATAAAATAACATAAATGATCCAACGAACCACAACACCGTGTAATCCAAAACACGACCTCATATCTTGAAACAGATTTCAGCATCTCAGTCTGCCCAATCCAGCCGACGGCAAACCTCAATCGAGTATACCATGTCGCCTTGTGCAGTATGTCACTCAGTCAACACCATCCGTAATTGGGCTGCCATGCTTGTCTTGATAGTAGACACCTAATCCCAATCGTGCTGGGATAATGTCCGAGTCACGCAGCAATTACCTTTTGTGCTAGCAACTGATGAGGTCTGTCCACATACTGGCCTGGTGCCGACGCTCAAACCTTCGGCGCCGGCGGTCAATGCGCGATGGTATTGACATCGTTTCTGGGTTGGTGTTGGTGTTGTTGTTGTTGTCCAGCCCATATCTGTCCTGTATTATTGACGCAACGTGCTATGCACAACCTCGATACAGACCATGCGATGGGCGCCAGAAAAACACGCAAGCCTCGAGAAACAACAAGACGAAGGCTGCATTTTCATGAGGAGTGCATAGCAAGACATGGCCTCCTTCGCCAAGACGAATTATATTCCGCATTAGTACATTACTGTCATCCCATCTCCTCGATTGCCACTACTCACACACATGAGTTGCACACACGATCGATGACACTCGATTCCAATCAGTCTTTCACTCATCATAATCATCTGAAGCTATAGCCAACAACTTGCCCAAGCGAGGCAGGGCTCACCTTGCACACGCTCAACGGGCGCTGTGAGTACATTAGTACTTGACTAGTAACTAGTCAGGTCAATGAATAGAATACAACGGGTCTGGAGGAGCAAAAAAGAAGTCGAAAGAAGCCTTGCACATTCGTTTGACCTGATTGACCTTAGGTCTTCCGCACATTCTCTTGTAGGAAATCTCAAGCCGACCCTAAAACCTTGGGCTTTCCTTGTCGGTTTGGGGGAACAGGGTCTTATGAGAAGGGATCATCCTGGTTCAGCAGAGCCGCCCCAAAAGCTCACAGGCCGAGCTGGTCACCTTTGTGTGTGCAGTCAAGCTGCAAGCCTACCTGATGAGCTGGCATGTTGGTGAAGTTGTTGCTCTATCCCGTATCAAGGATGAGAAACGACGATCAGAGGAGGTCAACAGCGTGGATACTCCAGAATCAGCCTCAAAAGTTGCGCTCCATATTGATACATGCTACTTTTGATCTACTTTCTTTCCCCCCATCGCTTCCCCTCATTCGCATAGGCAGAAGGATCACATAAAATACATCCAGCATCGAAGTCAGCATCTCATCCCCTTTGGGCTTTTGGGCATCTATCGCGACGGCAGTACCCGCTGATCAGCAAAACTCTGTCGATAAAAAAGCACAAGAGACGCCATATATAGTCAAGTACAATTCCGAGATGGTGTTGAGGTTTCTGGGTGAAAGGAGAAGAGAACCCGACCATCAATACTGGTCGGTGCCTGACGAAGCATGGTTTCTTTGTGGTGGTTCCAGACCAAACAGCAACACGGGGAAAGGAAGCACATTCCGATGTACAATGACTTGGAGGCAAGTTAAGGTCAGGATGCACATTAGCTTGGATGAAAAAATAAATCGCTCGTCGTTGACAAGGCTGCACACGCCATATCAGTCCATGACTGTGCCAGACTAACCTAACCTTTCTCTCCAATCCACAATACCAACCGGCCATATCTCCACATTGTTGTCTGCATCTTCCCCTCTCCAATTGACATGCCGGCGGTCAAACTTCAGACGAACGGCGCCTGTCATGGTTCATGAGGTTCAGGCCAGTGACCCCATAGGATCCCAGAGTGGGAGTGGGATGGCATCCTTCTTGAGCACGTCTCTAACCTCTTTGCTACAGAAGCGGGGGTCGACAACAGCCTGGTACACGAACTCGTCCATCCAAGCATCGCTCATGACAAACCATCCCTTGTCTCCCGCCGTCGTGCCCCAGCTGTTCTGAACTCTCCATCGAACAGGCTTGCCCGTCTGGTCATCAATATGCACCGCAGTGAGAACCATGGCATGTGTCATCTGACTCTCGCCCGTTAAAAGTCTCTGGGCCTTGGTCATACTGAGTAGGCTAGTGTTGAAGCCAAGTTCATAGTCGAAAAGGCCCAAATCCATGACACCAGACTGGGAATCACTGAACTGGCCTACATCGCTACCGAAGAAGATGGGCAGACCTGCTTTGAGCATCTTGATGCACACGCCTTTCAGAGTATCCATATCGACGTTGACATAGCTGATACCGCGTCCACCAACAATGTTGCCGAGACGTGGCACGGTGAGCAGGGAGAGCGATTCGTGACGAGGGTCGTGGACGAGCGATATCATGCTCTCAACGGTGGTCGAAGTGATGCGGAATTCCTGACTATAGATGTTCTTTGCGAATTCCTTGGGCGTAGTCTTGACCTCGTGAGCCTTCCCATTCTTGTCATTGTATTGCCATGTGAAAGTCTGCTCTGGACTCGGGGGCGGTCCCAGGAGGAGTGTCATGATCAGTGAGATGTCACGCAGCATCTTGTCCTTAGCCGAGGAAAGGGCCGCCGCGGACACTCCGTCCTCTGACCTGACCATGCTTCTTAGCTTGAGAGCGAACTCGCGCAGCTTGGTCTTGACGAGACTATTCAGAATCCGAGTGTTCATAGCATTCCAGCTATCCGGATACAAGGCCTGGGGCACAAGACCATACTTTTCGACTAGGTTATACACCATATCCCACTGGCCACCATCGCTAACAATATCACCTAGCAATCTCTGAACAAGACGGCCCTCGAGGTTCTCATCAGCTGTATCGATGATCTGCTCCAGGAACCAGTTCGACTTTTCCAGCTTATCCCAGAAGAAGAGGTACGCTTGGGAGAGCTCAAAAGACTCGAGATTGTAGCGCTTCATGAGGGCGACACGAAAGACGTTGGTCGAGGCGAACAGCCAGCAACGGCCACTGGATCTCTGGTTCGTTATGGGGTCGCCCTCGAACGGGATCTTGATGTTGAAGACTTGCTGGTCCGAGATTTGAGCCGGTAGCGATGTCAAGACATTTCGAGGGTTGGATGAACTCAGAGCTGATAGAGCAAGTCTATCAATATGAGGTTAGTTCTAGGACATCATACCATCCTCATAACATATGGGATTTGGCCAGGCTCACTTATTCTTGGGATCCTTGAGAATAGCCGACTGCCACGACTCAAGAACATGCACAGGGAGCCCCTCTGCCTCACGCATTAGAGGACCAAGAGATGTCTTCTCAGCATCGCTCGAGACCTGTACGTAGTCATCCACGGAGAGACTACGCAGGCGTTCAAGAACGGCCTTTTCGTGGTCACTTGGCGGGGTTGGCTTTGAAGATTGACCTCCCATGATGTGTTTATGTTGTATATCAATGTGAACGGTGAGACAGTGGTGATGAAGTAGATCTAGAAGGAAAGAGAAGGACGATATGCGTAGGTAGATAAAACGAGAGATAAGAAAAAGAGAAGGTCAAAAGGGTAGTGAACAAGGTAGAAGGGAATATCCAGTCACCTGCGCATGATCGAGGGTGTGTCACACGAGTCGTTCCCCCTCCCCCCTCATTCCACGCAACCATGCATCCTTCAACAATCCTACAACTTCATCAACTCTACATGCACGATAAGAAGATTCTGCCATGTTTGTGGTATCATCTTGATAAGGAACAAAACTGATGAATGAAATTAATTGAATATGACTCAGGTTGAATAGAATATTCCTCATCCATTAACGCGTCATGACCTCGTATCGTCGTGGTCTAAGATAAACCCTTAGGTTAGGTAGCTACCAGATGACGAGATAAGAGCTCCAGATGCTGAAAGCGTAAGCATGAGAAGTTCTCCCCCACAAGAGGTTTAGCTTGAGAACCCTGGTGTCCGGCGCGACTACAACACGTGAATGATAGACAACAATCAATCAAACATCACGGACGCGTATTTCAAAGAAAGGGAAAAGGTCGAAAGTAGGTGAAATAAAGGAATCAACTTGTTTTCAATTAACTAATAGTCCATGTACACGAGAACTTTGCAGCATCTACTTTCTCAAATAAACAAAGACGACTCCGATATTTCCAATTTATGAGGTGGTGCCAACGTGCTTTATCCAAATTCTCCAATCGCAACAACCGCTGGCTTTAGGCAAACACACAGCGCGTCTCGATTCTGCAATTTCAATATCAATCAACATGTGTAGGAAAAACATTGTACAAAGAGCCAAGTGCCATTTTAGTGACACGTTGACCACATTTGCATTCCATCGCAGCATTAGAGGACATCAAGTTCCGATATCCTCATGTCAGGATGGTACACAGTGAACTGATTTACAGACGAGAGCCGTGGATGACCTTCATGTCGACAGCGAGCTCACGACCACCGTCGTTGAGGACGAGGACACGGACGGAGCCACGGCCGCACTCGAAAGCGTTCTGGAGGCGGGAGTAGAGGTTGGACTGGTCAATAACGGGAAGACCCTGCTTGACGTCACCAGTCTCGGTCATGGCAACGATGCGGCCATCCTGCATGTCGAGGACACGGTACTGCTTGAAGACAGGGCCGAGCATGGTCTGGACAACAACGCTGGGGGCGGGGTTGGAGATGAAAGAGGACTCCTCATGGAGCTGCTTGGTGAAGAGGTCGACACCAAGGTAGCGGTACTGGCCAGTGGCAGAGGAGGTGGAGATGCGGATGACCTGGCAGGGACGGCCCTGGAGCATCAGGAAATCGCCGAGGCGGATGTGGTTGCAGGGGATAGAGACGGTCTGGGTGGTGGACTCAGAAGCCTCGACGCGACCACCGCACTTGCGCTCGAAGTCGTCATCCTGGCGGGAGTGAGCGACGCGGTCGCCGAGCTTGTGAGCACCAGCTCGGAAAGAGTTGTAGTGGCCTAGTCATCAATAGTTAGCCATCTAGTTTCTTCACCTGGCAGGATACAACCAGAGATCGCTTTGCTTACCGTCGTCGTCGTAGTAACCCATCTTGGTAGATTTGTGTTCGGGGCGGGAAAACTTGGTCTTTTCAACGGTCTCCTCGGAGATTCTCACGTCCTTCTGGGGATAAGAGGGACGAGGGACGGGGGTATCAACGGTGTACTCGTTGACAGTTTCCTTGGTCTGGAACTGGGGACGAGCAGACTGAGGATCAACGGTGAAGTTGTTGATCTCGACCTTCTCGGTGGTGTTGTACTGAGGGCGGGAGTAGGATCCGTCAACAGTAAAGTTGTTAATCTCAGTCTTCTCGGAAGATTGGAACTGAGGAACGGGGCGGCCTTCAACGGTGTACTGGTTGATGGTAAACTGGTCGGTAGAGCTCTGCTGCTGCTGCTGCTGAGGGCGAGGGGGGATGTCTACAGTGAACTCGTTGTTGGGGCGGAAACGTTGACGGTATTCACGCTCAGCGAGGTCAATGGGGGTGGAGTAGTAGGGATGACGGTGGGTGTCGATCTCTACGTGAGATTGAGAGTGAGAGTGGTGTTGGTGTTGGTGTTGATG
>JABGLY010001262.1:0-12282 GCA_013623525.1 Fusarium dimerum | reverse complement strand
TACTGCAGTCTAAGGCTAGGTACCTACCTACCTACCTAGGTACCTTACAGAGGCAGGTTGGTTGTGTCTCCTGTCTCCCCGCCACAGCCACTGAGATCCCGCCAATCTCACAGCGGCCTTCAGTGGGCGGGCTGCGTCAAGAAGGAAGCATGGCCTAGGCTTCCAGATAACTTCAGCTTACAAACTGCCCACCTGCAATATCGTCAGCAATTCCAAATTGACAGTCACGTTCGACTAACTGCTGCTTTCTGTCTATAACTAGCACAGTCCTTCCCTTATCTCCGATCTGGATGATCCTCACCACTGCTTCTTCTGGCGGTTTGCGCGCGCTCGACGCCAACAGCAATGTATAGCCAGTTCTGCCTGACCTTTAACCCTGCCACGAAACCGATTTGAACGATTTGCTTGTACTCGCCGCGAACGAAACTCACGATTCCCACGATATCTTTCCATTACGAACTCTAGATACCCCCCACCTGTGATCATGAACGTCTCAGAGAAGAGGCGCCCTGCAACCGGCTCCTCTCCCACCCATACCCTCCGAACCAATGCCTCCAACTCAAGCCGGAACAGCATGCCTGCTTTGCCTCCCCGCGCTGCCATGGCCACTGCCACTGTTCCAAACTCAGAAGAGCCAATCGAGGGCGGTGCATCTCTAAAAGACAAAGAAGGCTCCGCGACTAGGAGCGGTAGTGTGAAGGATAAAGATCGGGATAGGGAACGGAAGGAACGTAGGGAGAAGAGAGATAAGAGAGACAAGGAGCGCGAGCTCGCGGCAGCCTTGAGTGAGAAGGATGAGAAGATTGCTGAACTACAAAAGGAGATGGAGGTCATGG
Organism: Fusarium dimerum; assembly: GCA_013623525.1. Lineage (NCBI taxonomy): Eukaryota > Fungi > Ascomycota > Sordariomycetes > Hypocreales > Nectriaceae > Fusarium > Fusarium dimerum. The sequence goes on along the minus strand of JABGLY010001262.1, from coordinate 11,446 downwards.
AACGTGAATTTCAGCGGGAGCTCGATAGGCTGAGCCAAAATGAGAGTGAGACGGCGACGTTCTGGCAGGCAAAGCATAGCACCCTCAACCAACAGTTTCTACGGACAGATACAGAACTTCGTCTACTCCGATCCGAGGTCGACGTCAGAGAAGCAGAAAGAGAAGAGCTCCGCGAAGGTTGGGAGATGTTGCGTCGAGAACTCAGGGAACGTGACGACGAGATTCGTCAGCTGAGAGGACAGGTCCGTGGCCTGAAAGAGTGGGTGAGCAACAGCACACGGACGGATGGGCAGACGTGCGATGAGGTTTTCGGCGATGGGATGACAAGGTTGGGGAACGGTCTGCAAAATTGGGTCATTGTCAATTTCCGCAAAGCGAGACTGAGTGAGTCGACAAACACAAACTCACTGCCGCAGAGGTATGGTGAAACTAACTTGCCTCCTAGACCTCGACAACGTGGATGAAGCAACACTGGCCGAGTTGAATGAGCTGGTCCCGATGTATGAGGAACTCGTCTCGACGGCCAAAGTCCACCTCCTACAATCCATAGTGTCAAGGATTCTGGTGGAGATGGTTTTCGATTCTTATTTTGCCGGGCTCACAGACGAGCAAGCTCGTCATTTCAGAGAGATGGAGAAACTGCTCTCGTCATTCGGTCCGTACATGAAGTACCTCTTGGGATATAGTACATATGCACAGGCACTAATGTGTATAAATAGCTTCATCTGACGAAGTCGTCAATCAATGGCGCTCATCTACCCTTGGTCTCCTCCGCCGCGACGCCTCCTCCATCACGGCATCAACATCGGACTTCACCACCCGTGTCGTAACGCGCACGACCCGCCTCCTCGATGCCCTCTGTGGCACCAGCTCCTCTGAAGCGCGCGACTCGGGTCTCCGCGTGTTGGTCAACAATTCTGTCGAACTAGCACGTTTACTGGTGACGCAAAAGGCAGTGTTGAAAGTATACATGCCCTCGGTCCTACCGCATCAGCGCGTCGTCTTTGAGCCAGACACCATGGAGGATCTGGGTGGGGAGGATGAGGAGGCTTTGCAGCAACGGGAGATTTCGTGTGTTGCATTCCCAGGTGTCATCAAGCATGGGGACGAGAATGGTGGTCATTTACAGTACAAGAATGTCATAGTAAAGGCCAGAGTGTTATGCAGTCCCGAGTAGAACAAGGACGGGTGGTGCGATGTCGATTTCAAGATGTTGGTAAACTGTACATATATCTTGTCAACAGCCACTGGTGAGGTGAATATGGCTTACTGTCTTCTGGCTTCATGGGCACAGATGATCAAACAACTAGAGTATAAAAATCAGATTGCCCGAGCGTGTCTTGTTCACCGTTTGTGCTGCCCTCGTTCGGGTTCAGAGAAGAATATGACGTTCAGAAGGCTATCTGCCTAGGTACTTATCAATATGAACTGAAAAAGCACATGGTCACAAATCTAACTGGGCGATGATGATGAGGTTGAGGTACGGGTCAGTGCATTCCCCGTCTCCTTGTAGGGCTGAAATTGGAATCGACCCATCTTCCCCACCAGCTCGTCAAGTCAACGTCTTGCGAACTTGGACCATCCCTGGCTCTGCTGAGATGAAAACAAATTGGATTATAGATTGTTTTCCCTCTTGCTTGCCTTTTGATCATTCTAGTTCCATTGACTTACCGGAAAAGTTCAAATGCGCCTTTCAGGCTGCCAAGATAACCCGGGTCCAATCCAGTTTCCAGACCATATTGTATCTGGCAAAACTAATCCTGGAAAAGAGAGGACTGAGCTGGCAGGGGTTTCCGAATACGCACGTTCTCCGTGTTTTACTGCTAACGCTGCTTGACAGGCACAGATGGGTCAAGATATCAGCTGCAAGCAAGACGGGCCCTTTCGCGCTCGCGCTGCGGTTGTATGTGACGACGATTCAGGATGTTCCAATTCATCGCAGATGATGCATCGTTTAGAAACCCTAGAACTCGTCATCTTCTCTGAACCAATGGGTACCACAGCCGGCAGTGTTCAAACAGGAAGCCATCGCGAGCATGTTCGGTGGGGTACTGTAAAATCATCATCCCATCCCGTCGACTTTGCATCTTACGGACCATACACGTTGTGATGTTGATATGCGAAGTTCGGTTGATGAGCGACAGGGGTCATCGTGAATGCTGTCAGGCGCTTAGTCTTGTTCTTCTTCTGCTCACGCCCACCGTGCCGTAGCATTGCGGCTCAAGAAGATGATCTTGGGGGAGTTTACGATGCCCCAGTATCTGCTGTCAGGCGCAATCCCTCCAGACACTTTGTGCCTATCTCTCCATCTACACCCAGCATCTCGTCAGCTCGCCCTCCTATCGTTCGACAACAAATGATAAGCTGCTATTCTCGTTTCTCGCTTTGCAAGGCTTCACATTTTAGTCCAATAAGTCCATATATGATTGTTGCTTCACCTTCAGTTGTCATATCCCCATCGTTTGGGTAAAAGTCCACTCTGTATGTTGTTTCTGTAGTCATGAATTCGAATTCGAATTCAATTCCAATATTCACGGCTCAAAGTTTCTCTAGTAATCGAGTCAAGCTTTTTACCACATCCCAAGGCATGTAATTCATGCCCCTGGGTAAAGTCGTTGGTTCGGTGGTAACTCAAGGTGATTGTCGAGTGGACGCTAATGCGCGCCCTGAGCTGTCAGCAAGTGAACAGGTGGGCGTGTTCCATCTCCAGGTAGGTCGAGTCGGATGAGGTACAGTACCAACTCTCATCAAAGTTTTCCGAATTCGCAGTCCGCATTTCAACGGAATGAAATGCTTTCGATCGAGGATCCGTATCTCTTTTCTGAATGCTTGTTCTCTTTTCTCTTGCAACCAAGTCATGCCGGGGGGGTTCAGGACGGCCCGTTTATTGCTCAAGTTCACGGAACCTGATTGTTGGCACCATGTATCCTGCAGCGCATTACACATCCCCGATGGCACGGAATGACCCTGTCATTCGTGACAGCACCTGGTCTGGGGGCCGCACCCAAGTGAAGGCCATGAGAGGGAGGTCGGCTTGCGCTAATGGTCGTACGCTCTCGGTTCGAACCCTATCAGTCAAGTTGATCGAAGCAATCGGAATGGTATTGCTGACAGGCTATTGTTGGCCGACGTAGGACAATAAATATAATCAAGTCCTCCTGCCAAAGCTCCGTTGAGTTATCTAGTCCTACAACTGACATTAGCATATTAGCAGTTCAACAGTATTGCCTTTCCAATTTTAGGAGCAACTGGATTGCTTCAAGACCTTCTCTGAACACAATATCGACTGGGCCTTTCCTCTCCTTTCAGGATTCCACGGGTGTTCTTCAAAAAGTTGTGAGCCAGCAGTGTATCAGAAACACCTGCACGCGTAGCTTATCGTCCTGCTCACAATGGCAACTATCGACCTTGCCGCCGACCTCCATCATTTCATGACCGAATTTAATAACTTCAAGAGTCTGCCCATAACACACAACGACGAATTCCCTGTTAGCGTAACAAGCAACTACTATGCTCCCAGCCTGACACTCACAGAAGGTAGTCTGGCTCGGGCCCCAAGTAGTATCGCTCGATCGTCAAGCAGTGGACGCACCAGATTGTCCAGTTGTTTCGATAGAGACTCTTCAAGTCGAGCCGAGACCACTGTTTCTGGAGCCCCCTCTGCAGGTGCAATTGCTCGGGCCCATCGTCGTCGTGAAGCTGTTCCAACGCCAGGGAATCTTGTCTGTGAGCTGGCTCAAATTGGTTTATGTATGCGACGCTTCGATATCGACGATGTGGATGGTTGGACCAGCCATATAGCTTCCGAACATCTTGATTGGAATTTTCCCCGGATGTGTGTGTGCTGGTTTTGCGAGCAGACGTTTGTGACAAGATCGGACAATCAAGTAGATCGTCAGAGGTGTTACAGCGATCGCATGCGACACATTGCGTCCCATTTTCGGGTCGGAGCATCACACAGGAATATTCAGCCGGACCACTACTTTCTCAACCACATACATAACGAGGGCCTGCTCCTTGAAGTAGGCGGCCGATCTGATGTTCAGCACCATGCCCAGCAGCGCCCAGCAACGATAGACCAGAGGGACCGACGTATTGAGGTGCAAGTTATGCTTGGTCATTCATACCGAGACCGCTCAACAGCGCGTCCATACCGCCAATACATTGCACAACCAGGGAGAGGTGCCTAAACTTTTCGAAGAAGAGAAGCTCAAATGTGCACTCGATCCGGAATCTCCGCTTTTCCGGTATGTTGTGTATGTGATCGACCTGAAGAATGCCGGCGCCCTGGACCCTGACGATCCGTGATTTCAATGATGATCCCCCGCCAACCATGTAAGCCACAGACCTTTGAGAATAAAATGAGGCGACTTGGAAGCGAAACCGACGTACCCCTTCTTGTTTTCCTTTCTCTTTCTCTTTGCTCTTTTTTTCTCTTCTTCTTTGCTGTCCTCTTTTTTGAACATGTCATGGATAGCATGGTGTTTCCCTTCTTCTATCCCCACTGTCGATCAACAACGGACGGCTTTGAGAGGGTTCGCATAGATTGATACCCGATGGTTGAGGCTGATTATACAGGAATGGGTTTATGAAACCTCTCTTGTGGCCTTCAAGAAGCCTCAAGAGTACGTGCTGGTCAGCGTGTCTGATTTCTTTGGGAATAAAACGGGTCGAGCATCTTGTGAGACTGTTGTTGCGTCAGCTGGATCTGAGGGTTGAAGTTGTCACGATGAGATGTTGCGAGCAGGACTACAAGTGGACATCTTACGCATGAAGAAAACCAGTCGGAAGTTGATAGGGTATTCATGTTCTTGCCGTTCAGTCCTTCCCATCTCAACAACGAAATCCTCCTCAATCAGTAAGTGGTGTATGGTAGGGACAGTCTAGGCGGCTCTTTCTTTTTCTTCTTTTCCATTTTGCAAGTCGGCAGGTTGTTTTGTATCCCTTTTAGAAGGTGACTCCAGGAAAAAAGAGATTTCTCCTTTTCATGATGCCTTCGTTTTATATCTGGATGATTCACTGTGTCGTCTGGGATCTGATTCTTTGCTGTTGACGTTGAATCTTTGTCGATAGTATATAACTATTTTGAGTACTTGGACCTTAAGAATGAAAGTCTGAAAATTGCAACTGTGTCATTTTTTCTTTATGAAATACCTTGAAATGGGAAAGAACTTGAATGTCTGCCTTTTTCTCTCGTCATGTTTATTTACCTACGCAAGTTCCCATCTCACACTATGCCCAAGGCAAGCCCTATTACTTCGCCTCACTCACCCCCAAAACAACCCAGTCAGGGGTCATCCGCCTCGTTCGTAGAAACACAACATCCAAGCACATTCTATTATTGGTGACGGTTTCTGAGGCCAGATATACGTTGAAAAATTCACGACTGATGACCCATTTGACTTGTGTGATAGGTTCTCCGGCTGTGGTCCAAGGCGGCAGTGCTAGGGTGGCAAGGGGGTTGCCTAGAGATGCCCAAGGCATGATAGTAAGACCGTCTTACAGAATAAACAGTTCTCAACGATTTACTTCTAGGATAGAGGTCTCTTGCCGATGGACTTTGAGGCCCTGTCATATTTAACTGGTCCATATTGCTGGACGTCATTTTGATATTATCCCCACTGGTATCTATGCAACCACAAGGACTGGCCTGCTCTGGTTCTCCAATCAAGGACACGACACACAACAGAACTAGAGACAGGTAAAAGAGAGTACACTTACAAGTCGAGGCGATAATTCAGGTTCATAATACCGATTCGTGCACGTCTACATAGTTGGGTTGCAAGGATCGGGCACCGTCGCCAGCGCAAGGCATAAACTGCATCTTCATGTCCTATTAGTAGTAACTGGTTCTAGAAATCTCATCAAATGTTCTCACAATGCAACCGATAGGTTGAATAGTACATGGGTATTACATGATCTTAGGGGTTCTCTTCTTAGACTGGTTCTCACTAAGACCCACGTCTGCCGAGCGACCTCATCCTCCTCTTCCGTTCCGCCCCAAAAAATGCCTTATATCTTACATCATGCGTTCTTTCACGTCTTGGTTGATGACCGAGTAGTTTTGTATCAACATGCTTGTACCGTACATCGTACCGCACCCACCTCTCCAGTCCCGGCACGTGTATGCCGAGTGTCGGTAGTGCGAGTAGAGTCAGTGTGGTTGTGACATGCTGTGAGTAATGATCTCGTTGCCTATCCACACCGTAGAGTGCTGGGAGAGCATACCGAGCTTTCCCTGGCGCGTAATGCTTCAAAAGTTTTTCCAATCGGGCACGGCGCAGCGGCGGGAGGGCTTTGCGGAAACCCTTGGTATGCTCGGGTCGCAAAGGCTGCACCACAAACATCGGCTTGTTTTTGTAACCGATGCGAACCCAGAAACGACCATCGAAAAGTTTTGCCTTCTTCCATACAAGACTATGAGACGAAGCGTTTAACTCAATCATTTCCTGAACATCCTTCCTATTAAGCCGAAGACGAAAATCAGGAACCCCGTGTAATTTCTCCGTAGGTAGAGGCTGGTTGGACACGTAAGGAGCTCGGGTGAGAAACCACTTTACTGTGTTGCCCTCAACAATGGGTTCGAAAAGAACGCCGCATATCGCAAATGCCTTTGGTGGGTTAGGACTCAGTGCGGTAGCCAGGTCTGGGATAAGACGCTGAACTGCGTTATCGAGATTTGTCAGAGGAGGTAAGTGATGTTCGGGTGTGACAAACTCGATAATTTTGCGGACTGCGATAGCCATAACATGCCTTCGATGCTCCCTCCGTAACTGATTTTGGGAGGTAATGGAACGTCTCTTCGATCGACCTTTCGTTGCTTGGGTAGGTGGGAACTGAACTAGGAGTGTCCCTGCATTGGGGTCAAAGTCCTTGATGACAGCTTCCCGGACGAGATATCGATGTGCCTCGGCCTCTTCGAACTTGGTTTTTTGCTTGAACCTGTCAGCAAGAGCCAAGATGCTGGGTTTCTGGAGAGCCTTTGGAAGCTTGTAGTTTCGGACCAAGTGTCTCACGGCGTTACGAGTTGTCAAAGTGGGATCTCGGTTCGTATTATCCTCGAACCACGGAACCCCATTCGCTTCGCACGTAGCAATAAGTCTGTCTTTGCTGAACCCCAAAAGAGGGCGGTAGATCATGACTCCGCCGTCCTCGATATCCAGTGGTTTCAAGTACGGTACCGACGGGTGTCTTTCCGCTCGTACAAAGCCAGGATATTGCTGAACAAAGTTGTTCAGTTGCGAGTAGTGTAGTATATCATCCCATGGCTCAGCAGCCTTCTCATCCCGAAAAATCGATCGTAGGCGGCGCATCTCGCGGACGGCAGGCCTGAAACTCAGAGATGGATTGGATTTGAGTTGATCATCAAGCAAACCACTCTTGTATATACCATGCATATCATAGCATTCAGGTATGGAATTGGCTTCTCGGATGCCTTGCAATCCACGGTAGCCATGACCACCGAGCAAGCGCATGAGAACGGTCTCGTATTGATCATCCTCATGATGTGCAAAGAATAGACTCGTAGCGCCGAGGAAATGGCATTGATTTCCGAGGGTACGATATCGGTAGGTTCGTGCTAAACCTTCGAGGTTTGGCAAGGTGCGAGGGTTCAAGCCAAGTCTTTTCTCTTCTTTCCAGTATAGAGTGGCTACAGTAGCTTTCATGTCGAGTTTGCGAAGTTCTTTCGCTACTTGAGCAGCTTCCTCGGCACTTCCATCTCGTAACTGGTGATCGATAACAACAGCGAGTGCGCTGTAAGAGGGATTATCGGCGATCTTGATACCTCGGAATGTTCGAAGGAGTCTAGACAAGAGGAAGGCCAAGGCCATGGAGTCTACACCACCACTAACGGCGAGGACTAGATTTGATTAGAGCTCGTCAGCAATCAATGTTGTTTGACCCTTGGGGGCAACGAATGCATACCTATGCGCTGCGGCTGGGCCGATCGCGCGGTAGGAAACCGAGGACGACATACTGCATCGACGGCATCCTTGAACTCGGTGAGGGAGATTGGCCGAGCCGTGGAATGGAGGACGCGAGATACAACATTCATTCCATAGTCTATCTGAGAATGACCAAGAGCTTTAGAAGATCATCAGATAGTATAACCTATAAGCTGGCTGAATATCTGCAGCTGAGGGATCAGATCGAGGATGGGAAAAGGGCGAAAAGAAGAAAAAGTTGGAGATTTGGAGTTGAGACTACTCCACTAAGCACAGCTCATGCGCCGTCATGACTTGAACGAATGAACGGGAGTCGGAGACGTCAATCACCGATATAGAATTATAGAATTCCAATGGGGACTCCAACACTTGAGCTCAGGGAGGCAGCCACTGTAGGCATGCAAAAAGAAGAGGCCTCTCAGGTACAGTTGGGTCTAACATGTCAACGGGTTCCACTATGTCGGTACCTGAAGCTTGACTCAACTCGAGGCGGTGGTCAAGGTTTGGACCAGTTAACCCTATGTCTATGTTTCTATTTTAACTTCTTAGGTCGAATACGAAGAAAAAAGCCTAATAATAGTTGCTTCACGATAGGTAGCTTTCATGCAGGACAATGATGAAGTGTCATTGAACCTGAGCCTTTGAGGTTGGGTTAATCTTTCATCATTATGACTCTGGTAGCATGGGACACGAGAACGGATGACTGCTGCTTGTGTTTCACATGGGAGATGATAACTGCCGGTAAACTCATAAACAATCACAATCATAAACCATATTAATTAGGTAGGAATTCATTTCGGCCAAGACAACTTTCTAGAATAGGTTTCAGATCTTACCGAAACACAGTTCGACTATCAATAAAGTTTGGTCGATAGCACCCAATAATTCGGCTCTCCTTGGCAACCCCCAGAACCGTCAACACCAAGACATATCTTCAAACCAGCCAAGATGAAACCACCATGTAGAATATCATGCCTTCAACCCTCCAAGGAGGGGGGAAACATAACAAGGGGCAAACTCATGATGAGGGGCAAAACCCAGTCAGTCATTCAGACAGACAACAAACGAGATGGGGGGCAAAATAGGGGAACTCCTCCCCCCGCTCACAAGGCACACTTTCACACAACTTCTTTCATCTCTAGAGGCTCAAAGAGAGGGTCGATCCTAGGCTGACTGACCTGATCCCTGTCACCATGCGAATGATTTGTTCACACGCCTCTCTTACAGGCACGAGGACTGGCCCCCGTCCAGGTGAATGGACCAGTAGAGACGAGTCCCGATGCTGGCATTTGCCCATTTCAATGTTACCTTACTTGTACACTCTCGTCTGAGGCGAAGATGGAGTCTTTTTTTTTTTTTTCTGCATGATGGAATTTTCTTGATAGGTGAAATATTCTCCTTGTCTTTGAATAGTGTCCAAGCCTTTTCAAGAAAGGATGTGTTGTAGAGACAGCTTCAATAGCTTCAAATTGACGGATCTTGATAGGTGTCCACATGCCTATCAGAGTTGTTAGCTTTCCCTGCTTTTCTCTTTCTTGGCCTCCATCAAATGTAAATGTCCCCTCCCAACTTATAGCGGAGGCTAACCAGATTTCCATCCTACTGTCTCCATCATCGCAACCGTGCAACCCAAACCCAGTCACGTTTCCTGTTTATTATCTCCCATCTTCTACGGTAGTCTTGTGGTCGCCCTGTGGATATTGCTTCTTTTTCTTTTTTTTTTAATCGTCGTTAATTAATTGTCACCACTCCCATATCTTTGTTATTCTATTCTTGTGCGCTAGCTTGGTTTCTTTCATTGCGTTTCCCGGCTTCAGCTGCTACAGATACTGTCAACCAACACAACATCCGGGTTACAGTACTCGCTGTTGCGCAAAATCACGACTTGGACGACCAGAAAACCATGCCCATGTGAATATCCAATTCACCTGTTACCACCGATACAACGAACAATAACAGCAGTCATCGCCACCGTGACGGTATTCATCAACCTACGGCACATCTATTGCTGTCGCCTCAGTCCTATCTCTTCTCTTTCCTTCTTTCAATTTATCATCCTCTCGATTGCGGACTCCCAAGACCTCGCTCGACTCCTTTGATCTCAAGCAACTTGGCGCACATCAACACCACACCAATAATAAATATTGATATCGACCAACTCAACATCGGCCAGCTTGGCCAACCTCTCTCCCCATGGTGTCCACACTGGAACTTCCGACCTCCTCCTCCGTCTCTCGTCGCGGCCCTTCTTCCGTCGCCTCTCGCCAGTCCCTCTCCCGCTCGAAGCGCTATAATCGATCTCACACTGGCGGCTCAACTTATGCACCTCAAAATGACTTTCCCGTCTTCGCAAATAGCGGCGATGTAGAGATTATCATTCGCGCCCGCCAGTGCCCGCCTGGCACTACTCCCGCTCAAAATCGCTATCTTCTTCATCGACACACACTCGTCCGCAGTAGTGGCTTCTTCGAAGCGAGCACGTCAAACCAATGGTCTCGCGCCCGTGCCCTGCCTGCTGGAAACGAACTCTCCAGAATAGGCGAAGACGGCGAGCCCTTGCCAGTAAACGTAAATGGGAGTGTCGTCAGCGATGACGGTTCGGTGAGGAACGGGGTCGGCGCACCCAAAAGGAGGTGGAGATATGAGCTAGATTCTGGCTCCAGCGGGAATGATATTCCCATGCTGGTTCAGCGAGATGAATCACGAGATCAGGCTTCCCAGTCAATATTCGGCCCTGCCTCGGCCCCCGCTACCAACTCAAGAGATTCTCGATCCTCTCACAGTCGATCTAAGAACTCGACTTCGCACTCTCGATCACTCTCCACATCCTCCGCCTCAAACGGCTTCTTTCGTTCTGTCGCCAATCTCAACCTTGTCTCAGCTCAACCTCAAGCTCCGGCTCTATCCCAAGCTGATGAAGATCTTCTTCGCGATTATGATAACCTCTTCCGGATCTTCTATAACTACGCACCCATACTCGACGGTGTGAACGTCGCCGACGCCTACGTCCAATGCAAAAGCCTTCTCAATCTGGCTGATCAGTACGATGCTCTACCAGTTGTGGGACCGCGTGTCGATCATCACATGCTGCAGTTTCAGTCCCGTCTGTGGAAACAGATTGCGAAATATCCCATATCCTATCTCCGCCTAGGTTTTCTGGCTCGCAGCCGGGTCATGTTCCAGGAAGCCCTCATCCACGTAGTCGGCCAATGGCCCGCCGGCGAACGCAACCTGCGCGCAGCATTACCAGATATTGTTCTGGATATTATCGAGGACAAGGTTGACGAGCTCGAGGAAACCGTCAGTCGCGTTGAAGGCCGCCTCTTCCGTCTCAGTCTCAGCAACAGTCGAGGCGAGCGTGTGGGACCAAACAACAATTATCTCGACTGGCTTGCCATGAGCCTGTTCCGACAATGGCTCGCCGACAATACCTCCCCTCCTCCTCCCCCGCCCGATCAGCGTCGCAGGACTGGTTCCCGCGACGCTGATCGGGCGGGGGA
>JABGLY010001254.1:0-23398 GCA_013623525.1 Fusarium dimerum | reverse complement strand
GGGGGGAGGAGCGGAAAACAGAGAGTGGGGGAGAGAGACAACAGAGGGCACCGACGACGTCTACTGGGCCACCTTCTCTCGTCCGCCACTCTCCTCGTCCTGGCTTCCGCCAGCCATGGTGAAGTAACGGCCAAAGACACGTTCCTCGAGGTCTGCGACATCGCCAGTAGCTTTGCGAGCCTGTCGTCGGAAATAAACACGCTTTGCCCACTTCCAGGCCTCAATGCCCGCAAAGAAGACCACTGCTTCAATAAAAACAATGCCCCATTCCCAATCAATTGGCGCGTGCTTAAACACCACAGTGTTCAGCGTAGGGATGTAGATCAGTGGGAACATGGTCACGAACCCAGCTACGATAGCCCAGAACAGGAATGGGTTCCTCCAGACGTCATGCATCCACTGAGTGAAATAGAGTTTGCTCTTGGGTTGCATGCGGAAGAAGGACCGGCGCATATTGACCATTTCCCACGCGAGAAACAGGGCGAACCACGTGAGGCACGCAAATGTTGTAGATCGCGCACGGAATACAACCTTGCACTCTTCACTATAGTCGTTGTTGCAGTTCTCACCAATGTCAGCGCGGCCTTCACCGAAGCCGAATACAACAAGCAGAAACGACGCCAGGCAGAGGGCTGACATCCAAACGCCATAAACGACCATGTCAACGAGCAGTTCGGGTGTGAAAACACCTTGTTTCAACTATATCGCATGTCAGATTTTATGCTTTGTGTTGCCATTGTTCAATCATTTCGACTTACGTTCTGAGGGGGTCGGTCCATGATATCAGGGGCAGCAATCTCAAAGCCAAGTCCCATATCAGGCATACCAGATGTGATCATGATAATCCAGAGAATCTGAACAGGCGCCAGGGGGAATACAGACAATCCATTGCGGTCCTTGATTGCGAGGCCAATGAGCAAAGTGCACGCCTGGGCGATGTTCTCGGCCAAGACATGCAGGATAAACTTCTGGATGTTATCAAACATGCGTCGGCCCTCTTCAATCGCATTCAGGATCGAAGCGAAATTATCATCAGTAAGCACAATGTCAGAGGCCTCCTTGGCCACGTCAGAACCGGCCTGTCCCATTGCAATACCAACATCAGACCGCTTGAGACTGGGAGAGTCGTTGACTCCATCGCCGGTCATGGCAACAAAAGCCTTGCGACGGTGCAGTGCCTCAATCATCCTAACCTTGGTTTGGGGCGCGCATCTTGCTACAACCAGAGGAAGCAGTGGGAGCTGGTCGATTTCGTCATCAGTCAGCTTATCAAAGTCCGAAGCGGCCATAACCATAGATTTAGCGACATCGCTCGAGATTTCAGACATTCTGGTAGGCAGGATGCCAACTTCCAAGGCAATAGCCCGAGCGGTTTCCGGGTGATCACCAGTCAACATATGAACGCTAACGCCGGCCTGATGGCATTGGCGAACCGAAGGCGCGGATTCAGGTCGCGGAGGGTCATACAGGCCGATAAGTCCTCGGAAGATGAGATCCTGCTCAAATTGACCTCGGTCGAGTTCAGCTTCGTTGTCCTTGACGTGCTGGATATCGGTCCTGCTCGCCAAAGCAAGAACTCTTAGTCCCAGTCTAGCCAAAGACTCCATGTTCCTCAGGATGTCCTCCTTGACACTATCGGTGAGTTCGAGGGTCTCATCGCCACAGGCATAGACTGGACAGGACGTAATAACACGTTCAACAGCACCCTTGGTAAAGACCCATTGCTTCTGAGATTCAGTATCATTGAAAATGACAGACATCTTCTTGACATCGGAATCAAAGGGAAATTCGGCGACCTCATGCCAACGTGCCTTCTCACCAGTTGACAAGCGAAGACGGTTCCAGTTGAAGCGAGAAGCAAAGACTTGCATCGCTATCTCGGTTGGATCACCACGAGCAACCCATTTACCTTCATGTTCGTGGACAGTGGCGAGATTGGCAAGGGACGCGACGTTGAGATATTCACGCAAGCTGCCATCTTGGGCAGCAGACTCTTCCGCGTTGACGGTAGAGCCCTCTGCATCATCGCCTTGAAAATCAATGTCCTTAGGCTGGGATTCTCTGAGGCTAATATCCCCAACAGTAGGGTTGAAAGGCTCGCTGGTAGAACCAACAGAGTAGGTGCCACGGCCAGGAATCCAAGCCTTCTTGACAATCATAGTGCCCTGGGTGAGCGTACCAGTCTTGTCGGAACAAATGTCTACAGCAAGTTAGTAAGGGTTGTAAATCGATAGAACACATAGTCGTACTTGTCACAGCACCAAGTGCTTCCAGACTTTTGAGGTTGCGAACAATAACGTTCCTTTGAACCATCCGTTTAGTGCCAGCAGCCATCGTAATGGTCAGGACCACGATCAAAGATGCAGGGATCATAGATAAGCCAGTTGCGACAGCATAAATGATGACTTCTCGCTTGGTGTTGAATTCGTTAGCCGCCAACACGATGATTGCACATACAATTGCCGTTCCGAGAAGCAAGATAGCCAGCTTAGAAAGCTTGCGCTGCAGAGGGGTTCCAACATTGGTGCCCAGGAAGCGGCCGACGGCGTCTGAAAATGTCAAGGTCCAGGCTTGCATCCAGCGGCCAAAGTTGGTGTTGCCCTCAGCATCTCTCTTTGGCTGCCGGCGACGGGATGACTTGCCACGCAGAGCAACAGCAATCTGACCGATTTCGGTGTAGGTACCAGTGGCAAAGACAATACCGCGAGCACGGCCTTTAGTGACAGTAGACGAGCTATAGGCAACATTAAGTCGGTCGCCAGGTCCTGTATCCTCGGGGAATGTCGACCCAACTTCCTTACGGACAGGGAGGGACTCGCCGGTGAGAAGAGCTTCATTGGTTTCAAAATTGATGGCCTCCACCAAACGGACATCAGCCGGGATAGTATCACCTGTCTTGAGTTCAACCATATCACCGGGGACGATTTCGGCTGTGACCACAACTTCGTTGTTACCGTTACGGACAGCATGGGCGGTAGGGGAGCTGAGGGAACGCAGAGAATCCATTGTCTTGGCGGCTTGGAATTCTTGAAAGAAGCCCACGACGATATTGAGAATGATAACGGCGGCTACTACACCACCCTCAATCCAGGATTGAATGCCAAATGAGGCAGCCATAGCAAGAATGAGAACCTATACCCCAACCGGCAAATCAGCGACTCGACCGTTATCAACAGAGCACGCTCAAAACACATGCACAAGATCATCTTGTGTTAGGCTTGAGAGGGTGCGGGTAATGGGACATCTCACTAGAGTCAAGGCATTTGCAATTTGCCCGATAAAAATCTTGAGAGGCTGAACGCCTTCTTGATCACCGAATTCGTTGCGGCCGTATTGTTCGAGACGTTTCTTGGCCTCATCGGTAGTCAATCCGTCATCGAGATTAGCGTGAAGTTGTTCGGCAACTTGTTCAAAGGTGAGTGAATGGGCTGGGGCACTCATGGGAGAGTTGGCCTGCCCAGATACATGGGGGGCTTCCTCAATTAGTTTCTGGCTCATTGCGACGGTTTGTATTCAACCGAGGTGCTGAGTAGAAATGATGTTGAATAGGAAGAGAGGTTCGAATACAGTTATCTGTGTGGGTGGAAGCCTTTTTATACACGTAATTAGGGGAACGAAAACCTTGTCATAGATACGGCTGTTGACGGATCTTCACCTCTTCAAGAAAAAAAGCCACCCGTAAAATTTTACAATTGGAAGGAATAGAGGACCCGGCCGACTCCGTTGTCTAACATCAACAGGCAGCTTACCACCTAACTTGCAGCGAGGGGCCACTATCGGTAATACCAAAGAAGGTGCGGATTGTCACGACAGGTCGTAAAAAAAAACAAGAATTGTGGAGAGTATGGTAATCTTATTTCTTGGCGTTGATAGTGGGCTTGGGAAGTGGTGGGGTGCACCAAGCAAATTGAGGAAGGTACGGTGTGAAATGGAAATAGACGAAAGGCGATCATTCTGCTTGCAATTGTACTGGCGAGATTGAGCCGCAAACGTTGGCAGTGATTGATGCGGACTTCAACGTCTACAATATGATCTTAAATGTGCTTACAAGACACTGGGTTTTTTAGATCGTAACAACACCTATTGCGGCTGATGCAGGGTTGGGGCGAGCCGTAAAGCCCATGCCCACCCCCAAGAGATGGAAAGAAGGGGTTAGCAAAAGTTGCTTTTGAACTTATTCCTCCTAATTTCACTATCGCCCCTCCCCGCCTCCACTTTCCATATTTACATAGGCCAGAAACTTGTCCCAGCGGAGTTGCTTCAGGTTGTGATCTCGTCTTGGCACTATTTCAACCTTCCAAAATGTAGATATTGAGCACGTGGGCACAACAAGAGTCTCTGAAGCCACCGAGAGCGTTCTTGGCATGCGTAAGGCCTTGTCTCTATCCCACACGTTCTCTCTTATTCGTTCACCAACACACTGGTGCTTGGTCAACACAAACCATGATCGTCTGTGGTTGGCCAGTGTGTTGTAACTGGCATTCGAATACTTTCTTGCGCCTGCCAGTACCGTACTGCAATACCCAACTGGGCTGGGAAACATCAGAAATCAGTGGGATGGGCATGTCTGAACATGGGAAGAGACATTTACTTCTTATTTACCAACACATACAAGCTTACAATCATTCAAAACAGCTGGATGCCGTGCAATATAGGTAACATTGGCTGCAATCAATATAATACAGACGAGGCATATCCATTTAGAGGTTTCAATTCAATGCACGTGACGACGGCAGTTGACGTCTCTTCTGGCCATGTCAAGGTCAATTTCCTCCCGACGATCCGGCGCCTCAAGTTAAGGTTATTATTAACCTAAAGCGCTGACAGTACTCTTGTCTCAGCCGTGGAGCTTCTATCTTCGCTTGAAAAGTTGTGATTAACCTAGAGCATCACCAAACCCTGGCTACCCAAACTAACCCTTCTCACTCGTCATCGCCGCTAAATATCAACCTTTGACCTCCATTACTTGTACCACTCATACCACCTTAACCACCCTCATCAGCAAGTCTCGCTGATTGCGTGATCTTTGTCCAAGACACACTACTCAGTACTCAGTCATGCCACCCGCCCAAATCCAGCCTAGATATGCTCCAAGCCTCGAAATATCTAGTTCCAAGAGTTCTCGACCCTTGATTCAAGGTTGTCCACACTACAAGCCACCACTGCTTTGACGAGGGTTTAATGGTTTAACATCTCTTATCACTGATTGAAAGATCCAATGAATGCAGCTTGCGTGCTTAGATTTCCTTGGCATATCAACTCCCGGCGCTGCCATAGCCTAATATAATACCAGAGTGTTGTGTCGCGACGACCCGTACTTCGTGGTTCTGAATAATTTCCGCTTACCTCTGCTTCTAAGGGCCTTTCATGATCCATTCTTATACCCTGTTTTCACCATCTTACTCTCGACCCCGATGTCACAGGGATTATTAAACTGATAGTCCTACACACGAAAAGAATAAGAAAGAGAAAAAAAAAAGAAGAAGAAAGAAAACCACTCGTGTTCGGATATCTGACCGGAATTGTCGATTAGATGGAGACTGTTGGTATTGTTTTACTTTGTCTCTTCCTAATTTTTGTCATACTAGGGCCATAGTAAGTTCTAAACATCTGGATACTGACTTTGCTTTTGCGGCCTTTTGACCGTATTACTAATCTTGATGATTTCTCGCAGCACTTGCTTTAAGCTATCGCGGAAAGAAAGAACAGATTCGGCAGCATATAACCCCGAGCCCGATCAGCTTGAACAAGCCCGGCGAAAACTCAGCACAGTCACTACTTGCTCAACCATCACCACAAGCAAGAGCCGTCAGCGACATACGGACCCTGAATCGGTGGCCCCACGGGCCGAATTTGGAGAATGGTCAGTTGAGTTGGCCTCGCGGCCCATGGCCCATGGAGCTGGGTCCGACAGTACAAGCAACAGCTTGCTCCGCTTCCTCGCATCTCGGCCGGATGACATGGGCCGGCCGGAGCTCCGGGATATGAAAAAGATTAGCTAATTAATTGTTATAGCCCTATATGTATCGCACCGCTTATATCAGGGCCTGCAGCGCCGCAGCCAGTATACGTTGTCACCAGACTTCCATCTCGATTTACCGAAGTTGTGGTTTCAAAAGTTTCCCGGTTCATGACGCATGTACCTGCCAGGCAGTCCGATGGGATTACAGATGCCCGAGACACACTGGCACAGTCAAATACCACCGGTCTCACGGTAGACGAAGACAACGGCGACGACGATATTTTAACTCTGAATAGCTGCGGCCATTCGTTCCATTTTAAATGTTTATCTTCATGGTTTTTGATGGACAAACATGACTGCCCAGTATGCCGAGTGCCATATTATAAGGCGGCATTGCGGCGAAAGGATTTAGTATTACATGTGTCGGCATATTTCTGATGGAGCATATTTTTGCACAATGGAATCACTTCATGTATAAGCATTGGATATGAGGAATCGACTACTCCCGTCAGATCATGTGTTGTTCATTACGGCTCTTGCATTTGTCTTGGGGCATGAGCCGAGTTTTCGTGACTCAACCGGACTGATCAGTTGATCTAGGAGGGAAAAAAAACACAAGCCTGTTTGGAGGGATCCTGGGCAGGTCTTGAATCCACTTTCTAAGACAAGGACAACGCGATGGAGAAGTCTTCCACGCGATTCCCATCGATATTTGGTGGGGAAAGATGTTATGACCAAGATTTGGGATATCGTGGACTGGACAAAACGGCGTGAGATGGGTCCGAGTATACGTGGATGCGGACACGGGTGTGACTTGTGAAGCCAAGACTATTATGTTTGCCGTGAAGCGAGTCACGCCCGCCATCGCAATCTAGACATGACATGAAAGCTAGGCAGAACTATCAAGGGAAAGATCAGGAAATATTTCAACATGTCTGAGCTGGAGAATATGTGTGTCCGTCCAATGAGGAACCTCCGGCAACCCCGAGGAGGTCTGATTGGGGCATACAGAGCATGTTTGTCTGGTTCCTCTCCGGGGGGCATCCATTGAAGCTGTCTTTTTTCAAGTGGACGCATGCCTGTTTGGGGTTGTTGTCAAAATCTCGAACCCTTGACAATCAAGTCAAAAGACAAAGACAAATGACCAAGGGTGGGGAGTTTGCGACGGTGACATCTGTACGGTACGCATGTACCCGCCATAACCCCAGTGACGATGCAACCTTCCTCCCCATCACCCATTTAATGACCACAGCCCTCTGTACTCTGTACTGTACTTACTGTACCGACCCTTGGAGACGTTTCCATGATCGGCGATTCAGCCTTTGCAGTCATAAATTACGACACAAAACTGCGGTGACCTCATTATTGGAGATTGGGAGGAACTTGTCGATCGACGAAATCGATTTGGATCGCAGAAAAAAAGCACAGCTGCTAGGGGATTGTTAGTTAAATCCATTCGAGGAAATCCATGGCTGATCTGTTCACCCTGATTGTGATTCCGTAACTGACGTGGAGAATAAACAGTATTGTTGGACTCGTGAATAGTGAAATAGTTGCAGTAGCAGTTCTCCATGGATGGATTCATTTTTTTTTCCCCTTTTACCCAAAGATACACAACACATTGCACTTACTACTGTGCTACTGTGTTACTGTGCTGTAAGATATCCACCAGCTTCGATCCGCTCTGATCGATTCATGTCATGATCCCCCAATTCATTCCCAACACAATCCGTTCCAAGTTAAAACCTTAATCAGGCTAGATACTGTCAATACCCGTTCCATGATACCAAAAATGATGTTGCCTCACTACGCCGCCTTCAACCTTAGCTGGGCAATTTTTTTTCTTCTTCTAATTATTCCTCCCTATGCCCCGGCGCCGTCCCTTTGCCTCCCGGAGCTTTCAACACGCCTTGCATGACGCTTGGTGCGTCATTGGCCATCCAAAACACGGGCCACTTACTCCGTTCCAGACTGACTGATTGATGATGTATTTCTCACTGGGTTGTACTTATTGTACTGTACTGTATTACATCGAACTAGCACAAAGCTTCCATATTGGCGGTACCTCACTTGCCGAACGGATCGCAATCATCGACAATATAATATTACCAGGTCGTTTCCTCCCATTTCTCTTTCTCTCTATTGCCTCAATTCCATCATCTAATTAACTTCATACCATCTCGAGCGAGCTCTCTAAAACTACAGCTGCACATACACTTATCATATCATCATCCATTGCATCTTTCATCACCTATTTTTTCACTTTCCACTTTAATCCCAAACCGACGTCACAACTGCTCACTTTGTAATTCTCGATTTGTGGTCCTTTCCTCCAATCCACGACAGCGTCGCAAAGCTAGAATTTCAACCAGCTCTCGCCATTGTATGAGATTTCGCCTCTACAACTCTGCAGAGGCCTTTGCGTGTTCATTCATTCGTTTGTACAGACACCAGCCAAGCAGAGGAGTATCTATCATGCCGTCTAAGAGGAAGAGAGGCGACGCCGATGTCAACACCAAGCAGTCCCAGCACCCCGAACCTGTCCGGAGAAGTAGTCGAAGGAATAAAGATGGCGATGTATCTATGATCAACGGTAGCGTAGGCGCCTTTCCTCAAGAAAGACATGTCGCATTTGAGAAGGAGGGTGTATTGGCGCCAATCAAAGGCGCAAAGAAACCAGATCAAAGCGTACAGGATGCCGTACGAGAACTCACCGCCATGGAGCTCAAGCTTCAGGATAGTACCAGGAGGCAGAGGCTGGCGGTAGAAACATCCAAGCTCGCCAGAGAGGCCGATGCGGAGAGAGATCTGCGCCCCAGGCTTCCATCACCGACTCAGAAGACACTCAAGTCGAAGTCGGCAATAAAGGAGGAGCAAGATGAAGGGGTCAGGCAAGAGGCGCTCAAGCAGGAATGCGAGCAAGCGCCATTAAATGATGAAGTAGCCAGCAATGCATTGGACGACTTGACTGAAAGTACCTCGGACGACGGTTTTGAACGCGGTGCCAATCGACCACCCGCTGTAGACAGCGATATCCTGCCATTGCCTTGGAAAGGACGATTAGGTTATGTGAGTAGTACTGCTCCCTGCGTACCTCATTGACATGATTCTGGCACGCTACTCGGATATCATTCATCTAACCACTTTATAGGCTTGTCTAAACACATATCTTCGAAACTCGACCCCCCCTGTCTTCTCATCAAGGACTTGTCGAATCGCATCCATCCTAGAGCACCGTCACCCTCTTCGAGATCCTTCACAACCCGAGCATCCGACGAAGAATCGACCTGATAAGGATCAGCCTGCAGATGTCGAGAGAGGACTCCAATACGTTCAAGAGCTGGGACTGGCCAATGCCCGAGATATTGTCAAGATGCTCAGATGGAACCAAAAATACGGCATCAGGTTTATGAGACTCAGCAGCGAGATGTTCCCGTTCGCGAGTCACGATGTCTATGGATACAAGCTTGCACCCTTTGCTTCCGAAGTATTGGCCGAAGCGGGCAAGGTGGCAGCAGAGTTGGGACATCGTCTGACAACACATCCTGGACAATTCACGCAGATTGGTAGTCCGAGGAAGGAAGTTGTGACGGCGGCTGTCAGGGACCTCGAGTATCACGACGAGTTGCTTAGTTTGCTGAAACTGCCTGAGCAGCTCGATCGCGACGCTGTCATGATTCTACATATGGGTGGAACATATGGTGACAAGGAAGCCACACTGAATCGATTCCGGGATAATTATGCGAAACTTTCCGACAGCATCAAGAAGCGTTTGGTCCTGGAGAACGATGATGTATCATGGACCGTCCACGACTTGCTTCCGGTCTGCGAAGAGTTGAACATTCCTCTTGTCTTGGACTTTCACCATCACAATATTCTATTCGATCCAGCCGTGCGAGAGGGAACCCACGATATACGAAGCCTGTTTGACAGAATCAAGAAGACCTGGGATAGAAAAAATATCACTCAGAAAATGCACTACAGCGAGCAGACGCCTTCAGCTATTACACCCCGCGAACGTCGCAAGCACTCTCCCCGAGTGAAAGTGCTACCTCCTTGCCCCAATGACATGGATCTCATGATCGAAGCCAAGGACAAGGAGCAGGCAGTATTCGAGCTTATGCGAACGTATAGGCTACCGGGATGGGACACATTCAAGAACATCGTCCCGTTCGAACGTGAGGACGAGTCTCGCAAGGCTGTTCGGAAGAAGCTTTCCAAAAAGTCTAAGAAGAAGACGGACAGTACCAAGATCGAAGACGAGGAAGCGGACATTGAGATACCAGAGAGGGTCGTGAATGCGGATGACTTTGGCATGGGCGGCCCGAACAATAGGGTCTATTGGCCAGAGGGGATGGAAGAGTGGCTGCGACCAAGAAAGAGGTTGACGAAGAAGGAGAACAAACCGGAGCTGCTGGGAACAGACCAGTGATGAGGGCGTTTCTGATGGAATGAGTAAATGATGCACGTATCCCATTTCATTTTATTTTATTTCATTTCATTTGTTTTGTATAATAGTTGCAGTCATGATGTTCGGTTAGTGTGCTTGAGCTGCGAGTAACTGTTGTTATATAGATTTGGATGTTTTGTCATAGTGTTTGTTTAATCCCTTGCATTGTATTATTTAGTTTTAGCCTTGATAGTTTTATTCCATCCTGACAACGATGTAGTTTTTAGTGATAGTTCAACCTGTCGAGTTATCCCCATTGATGGTGTAGTGTGCTTCACAAGCTACACCGACGTTACCCTACAGGCCGCCAGTGAAAATTTGCCTCACCACAGCAACTAAAAATTTGGAGCTTCCTCGTCTCTTACAAGAACCATCTTCCCTACTCATCCATTATTCACATCATATAACACAATTAACCCCTAAGCTTTTCACTTAAACTACCATTTCAGCTTGATATTGTTCTTTATTTCGAAAAAAATGTCTTCTACAGACTTTAACCAGGCCAGTGAGAAATTTCTCGCCTGGTTCAAGGCCCTTGAAGGGGCTACATTTTCCGACGCTATAAAGATTGTTGACCTGCGAGATCGAGGTGCTGGTCGTGGTATAAGTATGTGATTAATTCTCATCCTTTTTGTTTTTTTTTTTTCATTTGCTTTCTTGATTAATAGAATATTAACGTTCTTCTTAGTTGCTGCCGAGGATATTCCTGCAGAGACAACACTCTTCACCATCCCTAGGAAAGCCATCATCAACATCGAAACATCGGAATTACCAAAGAAAATTCCTGATGTTTTTGACCTGGACAAACCAATTGAGGATGGCGAGGACGAATATTCTCCCAGAATGGATTCGTGGAGCTCTCTCATTCTTGTCATGATATATGAGTTCCTTCAGGGTGACAACTCCGCCTGGAAACCGTACTTTGATGTGTTGCCCGAAACGTTCGACACTCCCATGTTTTGGTCAGAGAAGGAACTTGAGAACCTACAGGCTAGTCACGTTAAGGGAAAGATCGGAAAGGAGAGTGCGGATGATATGTTTCGTAAAGTCCTGCTGCCAGTGATCAGACAACATGCTGGGCTGTTCAACGCGGAGGAAAAGTCCGACGAGGACCTTGTGCAGTTGGCGCATAGAATGGGCAGCACGATCATGGCGTATGCGTTTGATCTCGAAGGGGAAGAGGATGAAGAAGAGCAGGATGGGGAGGATGGGTGGGTGGAGGACAGGGATGGAAAGTCCATGATGGGTATGGTGCCTATGGCTGATATCCTCAACGCTGATGCAGAGTTCAACGTAAGCCAACCCTCCCTTCCCTTTTGCTGGATTTTAAACTAACCAGATATCTACTCTATACAGGCTCACGTCAACCATGAAGAGAACAGCCTCACAGTGACGAGTCTGAGGCCCATCAAGGCGGGAGACGAAATTCTCAACTATTATGGTCCGCATCCCAACTCTGAACTCCTCAGACGGTATGGATACGTCACCGAGAAACATTCACGCTACGATGTCGTGGAGATTCCATGGGATCTTGTCGAATCTGTCATGGTCTCTGACTTTGGTATTTCCAAAGACATTCTCACCAAACTAGTAAGTCAACTGCCCCTTCTTCACAGTGTTAGCTGACATATGCCCAGCGAAACGACCTGGAAGAAGACGAGGAATTCGAGGATACTTTTGTCCTCGAGCGAGAAACTGGCCAAGTCTCACCAGAAGGGACATTCTCCGGCCCCGCTACTTTCGAATCCATGCCTCAAGATCTTCAAGAGCAACTCAAAGCCTTCCTCAAGTGTATCAAGAACGAACAGCCCGATGCCATCCCCGACAAGCGCAAACGCGATGAGATCCACAAAGCCGTGTTGGCCACGACGCTGCAAAAGTTGGCGGCCAGGTATCCTACGGGCATCACAGAGGATGAGGTGCTGCTCAAGGGGGAACTGGGCAGGAGGGAGCGTATGGCGGTAGAGGTTAGACTGGGAGAGAAGAGGTTGCTGAGGGAGGCGATTGATGCGGTGTCTGGGGAGGATGTTGAGATGGCTGATGAGGGGTCCAGCAAGAGGACGAAGCGCTGATCAGAAGGGTCAACCGTTAAAAGACGGGATCAGTAGATTAGAATCAAGAGATGAATGACGGCGAATCTTGAAAAGTTCTATTATCATTGAATGCTTGCTGAATAGTTTTTATAAACTCCCCATCCGCTCCGTTTTACCAGATAACCCATCTCATTCACCAATAAGTAGCCCCTTAAATCCCATAAACCACCACCAACTTGTTCAGCTATACTCAGCCCGCGTAACTTATCATGAGTTGGTATCTATAAAGTTGGTCTCCAGATAGACTTAGACGGCGTCGGGAAGTCGAACGGCGATATCGCCAGACTGTGTAATGTATCTGACCCAGGGCAGTGAAGGGTACTGAAGCTGTTCAATAGGTTAGCATGGAAGAGATTATGAAGCAACGAGTTGGCTTACCTTGGGCTCGGTGATCTTCAAGTATCGTACTTGGATACCACTTGTAGTAAAGTAAGGAATCTCAAACTTGACCTGGATAGGTCGCTTGGCACCCTTTCCAACACCACCAACACCACCCATGCTACCACCGAAACCACCCATCATTCCACCACCCTGCTCATCATCACCCCTCACGCTCGGCAAGCCCAGCTCAGCCCGCATGAGGAATTCTTTGCTGCCACCAAATTGCTTGATCTTCCACACGATAGCACTCTGTTCAGGGGCGTAGTGGACGGAACCGATGTTGGTGCGGAACCGAGGGCTGTCAGCATCGTCAGGTACAGGGACGATGATCTCGACGTTGTTGGCAGTGCTGCGGCGCTTGAACTGAGCGCGAGCCTTGAGCATATACTCGATACGTGAGCCTGAGTGAGACTCAACCACGCATTCCACCCAGATCAGAGGCTTTACTTGAGTGTTTAGACGATAAGACATGAGCTCGAACTCGCCGTCGGGGGGGATGAAGGAGATAGTTCTATCGTTTTCGAACCTCGATAGACGAACGCACTGGTGGAACTTGACATCCTCCATCTCGATGGCCTTGCCGCGGGTGGCACGACCTGTCGTCTCAAACATAACTTTGTCGTTAAGGCCAAGACGTAGCTCGGGCATACCGCTGAGATAACACTTCATCTTGATAGCACCAAGAATTTCTGAGCGCAGCACGTTTCCGTTCGCCGAGACGAGGAGGTTAAGTGATTCGACGACATCGAGAAAGACCTCGTTCTTGCGGTATCGGATACCCTCTGAACGCCACGAGACGGCGTTGGTGACGGCGATGGGTGGTCGGGCCTGGATCTCGAGCTTGTGGGATTCTTGAGTGATGTATTCTTGTAAGATCTTGGATTCTGTTGTCTGGGGGTAGCCAAAGTCCATCATCTCATCGAGGAGTTCGTAAATGACGACAAAGTTATCACGGATAGATTCCTCCTCGAGGGCCTTGAAGTATTCGGTAAACACCTCGACAATTTTATGGAGGAAAAGAAGGATCTCGGCGGCATTGGTGTTTCGTTTTGTAAGTGCTAGGAGGTAGAGGTTGTTGTGACGGATGTAGAGATACTATGGGTGAGGGCTGTGTAAGCTCAGGAGTCTTGGAGGGGGTGTGAAGGAGTTAACCCACGTTGATACCCTCATGTGAGAAGCATGGAGGAACGGCGGATGAGTCTTCTTCGGCTTCGGAAAGGAGGACTGGAAAGTTTTCGACGGCTGACATGGGAATGTCACCACGGTAATTTCGAGCAAGTAGGGTCTGCGCAAGGCCAGATCAGCGGGGGGGAAGCTTTAGATGCGCCAGGGGGCAAGGAAAGGAACACACCTTGCCCTTGAGGTCTAGGAAGAAGAGGGCGGAAGCCATGATGTAGAGGAGCGATATCGAGGAGTGAAGTTTCGATTTCTGTTGGTTGTTTGAGGGAAAGGTCTAGTCGTTGAAAGGAGTAATCGTGGGGGGAGAGGCGTGGAAAGGAGCTTGATATGTCGTCAATTGGCGGCGTTGCGACTGATTACAAGCATATGAGTATATGTGCAAGTAAGAGAAATCTCGGGTTCGGAATCTGTATATGAGATTTGATAAGAGCGAAAATCGTATGAGAGATTGTATGGATGAAGATGCCTTAAGGGTGGTCGCAGGCAGTCATGTTTGAAGGCGCAACGATACCAAGTCCGTCCAAGCTATACCGTAGTTTAAGCTGCTGGCTTTCTCTGTCTGGCATCACTGGACATTGGGGAACGTGGACAAGGCGGTTAAACGTCGGGTATGGTGGGGTTGTCAACCCATCCCGCAAGTGCCAAAGGGTTGATCACGTGAGTCGAGTTCTAGGCGGAGACGGGGTTCAATTACAAACAAATATCTCTTCGCCTCTGCCTTTTTTTTCTTCCCTCTTTTCTTTTCCTCTCAACGCACCCTTTAGACAGTGCAGACCATTACCTAGCCCGCAACCGGGTGACTTTCTGTCATACCAGCCGTGGAGCCGTTGATGAAACTGCGATTTCGAGGTGCGGAGAAGGAGAAATTTTTTATTAGGTTTCATTAAGAACTGCCCGAGTATTATTCTTACACTTCTTGGGCGGTGTCAGAGGAACCTGACATTTTGATGTGATGAAGTAAATCGATTAATTGGCTATCGAGTCGAGTCTGATTATCAGTCCAGATATGCCGGACGGTCAAGAACTTGTGCGATATTCCTCGGTTGGACATCAGCCTGAATGGAACTTTGAATACTGTCGCAACGGCCATGTGAAGCCGTGATAATGGACCGCACCAATACCCAGACTGCTATGCATAGATGGTGTGGTGGCGTCGCTTTAACATCGCCGAAGCCATACTTGTCCTTGATAGTAAGCGTCTTGAGTTCATTCGCAGTAGTGAAAGAACCGAGGCTTCCATTGGAATGTCTCAATAACTATCATCAAGACAATGAACATGAATATGACTGTTGGCGGTCAAATACCCCTAGGTCGTCCTCATCAATCAAGTGACTGCGCTAAAGCCATGTTGAGTTGCAGATGATTCGTTTATCGTACAGTATCTTCTCTTCTCCTTCACGGTTCTCACATGCTTCAACTTCCCCGGACCGGCATTGATTAAGGATGGGCAACATGCCAAGGAGACCCCCAACATGATTGGGAAACTCGGAAGATAAACGGGCATGGCAGGCCGTTTGATGAGAAAAACTGAGGGTGTAGAGGAGGGGGAAACATTGAAAAAATCTCAATCGTCAGTCAGAAGCATTTCATCCAACCAAGCTTCAGTCTCCTGGACAAGAAAACAACCATACATGAATACCGAATTAGCACCACGGAGATACCAATAAATCACAATTGCCTAGTGCAGCTATTACCCGTGATGGAGATGATCCTCGCCCAAACGACCAAGACCCCATCATCAATCTGTAACGCCTACTAGAAGCGGGCAAGTTGCAACACATGCCCTACTGTGTACGTGTGTATGTAGTAGCCTCTAATAGCTGAGCTCGCTCCTGACCCAGCAGAATAGTTAGCGTAGTCTCTCAACGCATCTCATTTTATCTTTGCATGTGATCAAGCGCCCACGGGCTAAACATCCCGGACTCCATCATTCCTAGGTTGGTCTGACACGTGCTTTGGGGTGCGGAAGGAAGACCACGTCGATTGCGACAATGTAACAAACTCTGTTTGCTCTGGTCCAGAGGGAGTTGATAAGTAAAGTTGTTCGGGTAACTTATGTGGGAGCCGAGCCGTTTAAAGATAGGTACATGTACCTTTTGATCCCTCTTCCCCTGAGGATGATCAGTTATTTGGGCTTCTTGATAATCTATTTCTAAGCGAAGCTCTGACATGGGGCTTTTCACATGTGACTGATGGATTGAGACTGACTGTCAATAAAACCACGAGTAAGTCGGCAATTTCTCCACCATTAATTACCACGAGAAAAAAATATATACTGAAAGCAAGGGGACTTTACAGGCTTCTAGTGAGTGAAGTCTTCCCCACTTTCCCTTGCGAAAAAACTCCCAAAATACCAGAATCCACTGTAGTCCGGTCCGGTTACTGATACTCTGGGTGGGTTACTGTCATGTTTTTGGGTCTCTCGACTATTGTGCCTGCTCTTTGACTGGTCCCTGCAGCTGAACGGCCAGGAAGGAATGGCCTAGGGATCCCGAGGACGCCTGACGTTGCTTGGCCCTCCTTCCCTCCTCTCCCCCCCACGATCGCTCTTGCTCTGCCGTTAATTATTGCCATCACCTCATTCCCTCCTCGCTGGTACACGGTACACCCCAAGTCAAGTCACCCTTCCACTTTCCTTTTGATCTTCCCACCCCAACCATTTTCCCTCCTCCCCATTTCCCTTATTCCCTTTCCTCTCACCACCAGCATCCGTGCTGCTCAATCGACGATATTTTATTTCTTTGGCGACAGTTCGACGGCGGGTTCATTTTTCTTAATTATAGCGGACGTCCCTTATATCTGCCTCTACTGCACCTGCAGTCCCTGGCCGACTCTCTTCGTATCCCGGCCCGATGTCCGATTGACGTAAGCCATTTTATCGCCGACGTTCTGCCCAATGGAGCGCAATCACATGCTTGCCCCAACGAGCGAACGCGAGAATACTCGCGATGCCTTACTCGGGCCACCACCGGCTCGACCACCGCAAAATTTGATGGCATTTTCTCCTCCGTCGTACAACAATGCTATTTCTGCTGGAATTAAACTGCCTGATGTCCCGACCGATCTTCCGACTCCGCTGCCGCCATTAGCCCATGGAAGTGCTAGCCCCGACGTCAAACTACCCTCCCTCAGCTCACTCACGAACGACATAGCTCTAAGCCCACCACCAAATGGCCAGTGGCCTTCTTTGAATTCTCTTTCTTCGTACCATGCGCCAGGACCGCTAGGACTTCAAACGATCGATAGCCCTTCTCGAATGGATATTGATACCAGCAGCAACAGCGTTATCAGCGCCGCTTCCCCCGATACGCTTCACGATGCTAGAGCCAGTAGTGTTAGTCTAGATGATCCCGATGTACGATTGGCGGCGGAGGCACTCGGAGACCTTAGAGCAGGTGGGTTGTCTACTCTTCTATTAGCTTGTTGGACATCTGTTTAACAATCGCAGACTTTGTTTCGTCACCACCCAACAGAAATACATCGCTCCCTTTGAGCCCTCCAACTTCCCATGGTTTCCAGTCCTCGAACCGCACACGAACCCAGTCGCCAAATCCCGAGCCGTTGCTCTCTCTCCTCACCACCTCGCACCCCTTACTTGCCAGCACTATTGAGGGCGCTACTTCGGCCTACGGTGGCGCCAAGAATTTCTCTCCCAGATTCCGATCCGGCGCTGAATATGTCGAGGGATATCTCACGCCGATCGCCAACACAGTGGGATCTGTTGGCCGAGTCACAGGTGTGGAGGGTGGTGTGAGATGGTTCTTGGGTGGACGAAAACAAAACGGTGACTTGGAGACTGGTCATGGCAAGAAGCGAAGGAAGGAAGACAATGAAAATGAACCCCTAAGCAACAAGCGATTGGAAATGGAGGGAACAACTCCTGCTGGTCTCCAACATGTACCAGGTGACATTCAAGGACAGTTTGACCACTCCTTCCCCCCATCAAAGGCTGGCTCTCGGCGTATGTCAACCACCAGTACCATCGATACGCTACCGGCGTATGATGAGGCGCGGTCACCTGCATATACAGAAACAGCCGAGGAGAACAATCCACCACGACAGAATCCAAGAGCCAATGCTGCCTGGCAATCTCGACTGATAACATCGACGTCTGGTCTAAGCGTTGCTATGAGCGAGGAGAGCTTACGGAGTCTCAAGTATTGCCTGCGATGGCTACGATGGGCTAACGACCATATCGCTCGTGTCATCGGTGCTTTAAAGAACACTCTCGATCAGTACGAGCAGGCACCCTCATCGGCACGTCAGGGCTGTCCTGAAAAGGCGGCTCTTCAAAACGGCCATGCCAATGGTCAGGATGGCCAGTCCCGAACTGAACTTGCGGCACGAATTTCTTCACTGAAAAACGATGTTCTCAAAACCCTCCAGGATGCCATCACAACTGTGTCCAAGTATGCCGGTGGTGCCTTGCCAGAGAATGCCCGAATCCTCGTCCGCCGCCATCTTACGAGCCTTCCTCAGCGCTTCCGTGTGGCTACCATGTCGGATAAGAATGCTCAGAATGGCGAGAAGGATAGCGAAACTGCTCTTACCGAGGGTGCTCATAAGGTGCTTGTCTTGGCAAAGGAGGGTCTCGATATGGTCGCTCAAGTCAGTGGGGTCCTTGATGGTACGATCGTATCAGCAGAGGAATGGTTAGAGCGTATGGGTAAGCGACGAGGTCAGGAAGAGAAGCCCGTCTTGCCACAGACTGAGTCCGGTGGTGATGTGAAGAAGGGTTAAGATGCGGAATTGGTTGAGAGCAAAAGCTGCATGCATTGAAGTGATGTA
Organism: Fusarium dimerum; assembly: GCA_013623525.1. NCBI lineage: Eukaryota > Fungi > Ascomycota > Sordariomycetes > Hypocreales > Nectriaceae > Fusarium > Fusarium dimerum. The sequence continues at coordinate 4,545 of JABGLY010001254.1, read as the reverse complement.
TGAATAAAACAAGTTGGAGCTGTCTTGGCGAGACAAAAAAAAAAAAAGGAGGTCCCGGGGACTTAAAAGCCGGATCAAGACAGTATTTCAAGGCTGAACTTGAATGATGAGAAAAGCGAAGACAAAAAAAAGATGAGTGACAAACGGTTATGGATATGGCCTGGTATGGAATTGATGGAAAGTACATGATACCTGATCTAGTTACGAAGAGCGAACCGTGGCATTCTTTTGGTTGATGGTGAAGTTGAGACAACTTTGGACTGATTTTGATGTTGGCGGGTTACCGCTGGGCGTTCAACCTGGATATAGTCGAGTGTCCTGTCGAATACTGTTTCTTTTGTTGTTTTTGTTCTCAGTTTGTTCTTTCTATGTTAAATGAAACATGGAGGTGGGCGTTGAGGTGATGGGTATGAGAAGCAGACAATGCTTGATTTTGGATAATACACGTACGTATGCTGTCTGACATCTTCTTCCTTCTGGTTCTTTTCTGTGTATTAAGTATATGCTTTCGTCTATAAACTGAGTTTCTTTCTCGTGTACTCGGTCCTTGATGTGAGACGTCACTGATGAGCCATATAATATATGTCAATGTAGGCCTAGGCCCTGTAAGGATGTGCAAGATATATCAATTTTGTTCATATCGTACCAATGTGTCTTGTAGATGCTGTTATCCACATGGGGGAAGTATTGGTAGTCAGACTTGGATGTGTATTGTACCTCTATTCATGAATATCAAGTGGTGAGGGTGCATTGAAAACATGGGACGGATTTGATGTTATTTTCGAACAAGTTCTTAATAGAATGCACGGTTGTTTTGCTCTGTTCGTGGGGCTTCTTGAAAACCGGCCTCACTTCTAGTTTGTGTGTCTGTCTTCTAGAAGAAATCCGTGCTCAATGATCAACCATCTTGTTCGACGTGTTTCCCTCGTACGGCCCCACCGAACAAGACCCCGGCAGTTGAAGTTATGTTTTGGGTTGTTCTTTCAATTTTTCGTGGTCTATTCGGTCGTACCTACCGAGAAGAGACAAGGCACCGGCTCCGAATGGGTGCGGAGATGACGTCAAAGATTTATGGTCCCCGTTCCATAGCTTTGTCATCTTAACTGGCGTTAGCACATGGAAAGAGCTTCCACGGAGCAGAGACGGTATTTTGTGGTTTGCCGAGCTGAAGATGTAAGCGCACGGTCGTAAGATTTACTGTGACATTGTTATTTGGTGTGTTGTAAGTTTGTGCTGCATGGCTGCATAGCTACGACTAAGCTACCTACCTACAGTAGCTTGGAGAAAGATACAGTAGAAGAGGTGTGGGAAAAATGTAAGCAAAGAGAGAGGGGCTAAGGCTGGTTACGTGGAGAGGGGTCAAGCTTGGAGATGGGGAAGGGGTCTTGTTGATCCTAGGCTGGCTGGGCTGTTTAGCTTTCGAGTATAAGTATAAGTGACGAGACTTCCCACTTGTTCACTTTTTTGTTTCGACACTACATACTACATACTACTCATCATATTTCTTGCTCTTTGACATTTATACCCATATCGCACTAAACTCAACAATCATATTTCCACTTCATTTCGCATCACATCACATTCAAAATGGCTCCCAAGGTTCTCGTCGTTCTCACCAGCTGTGACAAGATGAACAATGGTCATCCCACTGGTTGGTACTTGGTAAGTTTCCCAGGCAGGTCCTAATCGCCATTGAATGCTCACACAATCAGCCCGAGTTCGCTCACCCCTACTATGCCCTTGTCGGCGAGGATGAGTCCAACCCCAAGGTCGAAATCGTCGTCGCCTCTCCCGCTGGTGGTAACGCTCCTCTTGATCAAGCCTCCGTCGAGGCCTTCAAGAACGATGACCTATCCGTCAAGTTCCTCAAGGAGAAGAAGCAGATCTGGGAGAACACCCGTCCCCTCAAGGAGTTCCTCGGCAAGACTGATCAGTTTGCTGCCATCTTCTACCCCGGTGGTCACGGACCCATGTTCGACCTCATCAACGACAAGGACTCCATCCAGCTCATCAAGGAGTTCTACGGTGCCGGAAAGCCAGTCGCTGCTGTCTGCCACGGCCCCATCGTCTTTGTCAACGTCGACATCGACGGAAAGCCTCTGCTCCAGGGTCGCCAGGTTGTCGGCTTCAGCAACGAGGAGGAGGATCAGGTTCAGATGACGAAGTACATGCCTGTTCTCCTCGAGGACGAGATCAAGCGTGTCGGCGGCAACTACGTCAAAGCTGACCAGCCTTGGGGTGAGAAGGTTGTTGTGGATGGCCAAGTCATCACAGGACAGAACCCTGCCAGTGCGCACGGCGTTGGTGTTGCTATTGCTAAGGCTATTGGTACGTGATGATGAATAAGTATGACATGAATAACTACTAACAGGGAATCAGGTGTCTAATAATAATAATGATAGTAATGGTAAAAATACCTGGTTGAATACTTATAATAGTAAATTGAACATGATTGTCACTTATTCCCAATATCTTGAGCTTATCTGTGTTGACCTCTGTACGTGAATTCATTTATCATCAACTATGCTACTAATACATCTAGTTTCGCTTGAACGCCTTATCAAACCCAGTCAGGGTAAATCGGTAATGGACCTTGTTTGCCTTGAGTCTCTCAATGGCCTCCTTGCATCCGTCTTCTGAGATATCAATCGTCTCAACCCAGGCCTTGATGTCCTTTTCAGCCGCCAACTTCAGCAGAGCATCCATCTCCTGGTGGTTACCGATATGGCTGGCAGTGATCTTGGCAGCGTTGCCGGTGAAGAGGCCGGCCGTCAACTGAGGGAGGGGCTCGTCAGGGAGACCGACCATGTGGAACTCGCCTCCAATCTTCAGAGTGCCCAGGTAGTCGGACATGTTGAACTTGTGGGTGGCATCGGCGCAGTTGAGGATGAAGTCAAACTTGAACTTGTACTTGTCGGCCCAACCATCCTCGTTGGAGTCGATAACCTCCTTGGCACCAAGCTTCTTTGCATCCTCGGCCTTGTGGGGCGAGTGTGTGATGGCATATGTGTCTGCGCCGAGAGCCTTTGCCCACTGTATACCAAGGTGACCAAGACCACCGATGCCGACTACAGCGACTGATTTTCCGGGGCCAACATTGGCGCGGACGAGGGGGGAGTATGTGGTGAGACCTGCGCAGAGGAGAGGTGCTACTTCTTCAGTCTTGAGAGCATCGGGGATCTTGAAGGTGAAGTATTCGTGGGCCCGGATATGTGATGCGAAACCTCCGTGAGCAACGCTTCCGTCGGGATATGTTGCGTTATAGGTATCCACAAGGTCAGGGCAGTAGTTCTCGTTGTAGTTCTTGCAGAGATCACACTCTAGACAAGAGCAGACCTGAGCACCAACACCGACCCGGTCGCCGACCTTGATGTCCTTGACCTTGTCACCCACGCGGACGGCCTTTCCGACGACTTCGTGGCCGACGCACAGGGGACCTTCGAAGTCACCCCATCCGCCAGTGACAGTGTGGACGTCTGAACCGCAGACACCGCATGCGGCGATTTCAACGTCGATGTCTCGATCACCAAAGGGCTTGGGCTTGAGTTCGGCCTTGTGGAATTGGTTCCAACCCTTGGGGTTGTCGACGCAGAAGCCTTCAAAGGTGTCAGGGTAACCCATTTTGGAAAAGATTCGAGTGTGTTAATTGAATGAAATATGCAAGGGAAGTAATGTAGTGATTTAGTGATTCTGGTTGTCTAGTGTGTCTATCAAGGTTGTCTACAGTCGTTCACTCTTGGAGGTTTTATATGTTGTTGATATTGCTGGATGCTATATGACGTCTTTGAGATGTATGTATGGGATATTCCTCTGGGAGAGCAATTGACACTGGCTCAGTCTACGAAGTGCTTTCTCATCTCCGATACCGAAAGTGCACACAACGATGATGGGGGTTAAAAAATCTATGACGATAGACAATAGGGAAAAAAAAGAGATGGATTCCCAGAAGGGGAGAGAATCACGACGGTATTTCATCATAGTGGCATCGTCTTTACAACGGAACACTAGTGAGGAACACTCCCTAGTGGCATTCTAGATGTAAGTTAATCAGAAAAGGGTAAAAACCCATGAGGGTGTCATGGAGGGGGGGGAGAGAAACTGGGCTAGCCTTATGTGTGATAGAGGACCCGGTAGGAGTGCCGATCGAGATCCGAATGTGGTCGGTTGGACCGAAGAACCGGTATGGAAGAAGAGTATGGCAAAGTCCGAATGAGTTCCGTGGAGGTTGATGGTTTGTAATGGATGCGTTTGTACTTTGTGGACAGCTTCATATGGTGACGACACTGATAAGAGATGTGGTGAGGTGTCATAATAGATAATATTTTCGAGTCATGATTATTGATTGACTATGTGTTTATTATTGATACAAGAGTAGACAAGACAAGGGGTGTAGATGTCAGTGCGTATGTAATCCAGCATATGTAGTTCGATGTCCTTATTATCTTCCATCAACATCCATGTTACCCAGATAAGACATACTTCTCAATCAATGGATAGATGTCCTCATACAACCAACACCTCCCATCCACAACCCCCTCCCCCCCC